>JAHPZR010005334.1:0-10000 GCA_019787425.1 Platygyra sinensis
ACTCATACTGGTTTTAGTATATACACACTAAGTCCTTTTCGTCCAAAAAATGTAAAGCCTAACTTTTTTCTGACCCGAAATTGACCGGACCGCTGTTAGCGGGACAGCTACTTAAACCTGGATTAGAGTTAACAGGCTTCCGAACAACCCGGCTCTGTTTTTAACAAGTAAACCTGACATGAGCCTGCGATCCAATAGAAAACCAGTACTTGATCAGCGGTCAACTTTAATAAAACACGTGACCTCGATGAGCAATAAACTTGAGTCCGCGATATGGTCACGGTCAGCGGATAACTTAATTTTACAGGTGTCAATTGATCACAACATGATGTCATATATCAAAAAAGTACACGGTGAACCAAAGCTGCATGTCTCTGTCAACCTGTTATTTGGAGTATGGCCGCCATGTTGCGCGACTCCACCACCGCCGCCGCCGTCGTCGTCGTCGTGCGTACGCGCCCACGAGAAATACCGCTGGCCACGATAACATGAGAAAATCAATTCGTGGGTTTCCTTTACTTCCCTATATGGGTATGGGGTTCCGCTTGGCGGTCCTTCGAGCCGCCAGAGGTCAGCTATTAATGAGTTTGAGAAGTCAAAGTAGAAAACTGACTGTCATATTTTATAACGAAATGATAAACCAAAAGCAACTGTCGTGTATTGTTGTCAGGGAGATGTTTTGCACAATGCACAAATGAGATGATAAATGCGCACAGTAAACCGAACTACATGCGAAAACATTAAACACCCCTTAAAACGTTTAAAAACAAAGTTAAGTCAAACAGTTTAAAGTCTTTTTTTTTCATGAGTTTTCAGCTGAAATTTGTTTGTTTACTTATTATTTATTTACTTCTTTATTTCTCTATTTATTTACTTATTTATTTCTTCTTTTTGTCTCTTTTTATTGTAATTGATTCTTTGCTCAAGCTTTAGTGCCAACCTACCTCCTATAATTAAACAGTACTTAGTTTTACTCAGCTCGATTAGCTTTTCAGTTATCCTGAGTAAATGTTACTTTTTTTGTGTATTAATATTTAAGAAATAGAAAACATGTGCCGTGTTTCTATCGAGTTATACAAACACCAGTGGAAGTTTGGGAGAAAGAGAAATGCTGTGGGAAGACCAGCCGCAGGCGAGTGTTTCCACAGCTTTTTCGAGTTCTCCCAAACTTTCACGAGTGTTTGAATAACTCGATAGAAACACGGAGTACATGTTTTCTATTTCTATTAGAAAACAACACGACGAGAAAAAGGAAAATAACTTTTTAGCTTTGATAATCAAAATGTAAATTGTCTTTGCTCGCGCCATCACTATGTCAACAGTGCGCGCTAGTTCTGTGTCTCCATCGAGTTATACAAATACGATTTTTAACCAATCAGTGCGCGTGCTTTCTTGGGACTGTTTTCTAAATCGTATTGTAAAAATTTTAACTTTTTAACTCGCAAAGCGCATGCGCGAAACGAGTTATCGTGAGTTGTGGGGAAATGTGCAATCTCGTTCCCAGAGCCTCGTTCCCCTTGACCAGCGGTCGGAAAACAAGAGCTCTGGGAGCAACCATTTTGAAATAACAATGGAAATAACCGAATTCTGCCCATCCGGTCTCACGCAGTCTGCATCTACGGCGCATGCCTGAAATGGATGCTCCCAGAGCCTCTCGATTCCTGCCGCAGGCCAGAAGGATCGTGGGCTCTGGGGGCGAGAATGGGAAATGTGTCACTCGATGGGCTGTAAACTTTATGCAAATGAGGTACTCTCGCGGCTTACTTTTAAATTGCTGTCTATCTTAAATTAAAATAAGCTGTTTTAAAGGTCTAAATTAAAAAGTATATTAAAGTTAAAGAAGACTCGGCTACCGAAATCGTAAAATCGATGAGCAGCACAGGTTCTCGATGCTGAATTCGTATGGATTTTACAGAGGAAGTCGTTGAAGTACGGTTTTATGGTATGGTAAATGCGCATATTGGCGAGTGAAATGATATAAACACAGAGCTATTATATTTTTTTTCGCTAAAAATAAAGGGAAAAAAAAAAGAGAAAAAAAAAGAAATTAAAAACATCGGCCCACAACCGGAGTAGATCGCGGTACACTCGAACGGCAGAAATTCTCGGTACCACTGAGCTATGTCAACATGATACGCACGGCCTGGAAACAATAAACATCCTAATTAGTATCAACTATATTAAAGACCCCAGACAACTCAGTAGGCTCGAGTCTGTACGGGGATTTTCTGGGGCTAATTTGTCCTTTACCAAACAACTGTCAGTGAGTATATTTGGTGTTTGTGGATTTTTGGGACACTCGAGAGTGCTTTTTTTAAAGCCTAGAGGTCACATGTGTTCATTCGTCGGCAAATAGAGTAGCAACGTTTGTTTTGAGGGAAGGTCTTTATGGCTTGTTTTGCACCGGGACTCTTCGCAAGCTACACACAACACAGTTAAGCCTAAACAAGATGTTTAGTTCTAGAAGCTTGATTTCGAAGAAATCGGAGTGAATCAACGTAGTAGTTAAAGAATACATTAATCGTCGCGATCACTGACTGGATCTGGAGAGAGTTTAATATTCACCATTACGGGCCGTTTGTGCTCGGCGTTTTTCGACATGGTGCAAGAATAGTTGTTGACACAGTTTGTCTTGTTATTTTTCCTTTGATTTCCTTGAAGAAAGACCAGGTATCCAGCCTGAACGGGAAAGGAGTCAAAGTTGTAGTTTTGGGGCCAGAAAGTTCTGACACGGAAATTAAGGACGCTTCAAAGTCCGTGTGCTTGCTAAGTCGGTGTTCTGTCAACGGTGGGTTTTGAATACAGACCGCGAATTTCAGTAAAGCAGTTTCCTGGACTTTGCAAAACAAAAAGGTAATGTACAGTATTACATCCAAGTTTAATTCAAATGTTTGAACCACGAGTAAAGCCACGACCGATAAATTGACTGTAAAAGCCGTCGGCAAAAACTAAAGCTCAGTCCGCACGTGAAGAATTAGTTTAAACATGCTGTCACTATCACGCAGCGAAGCACGTTTGCGAAATTTTGAACACTTTTTCCTTTTTAAATAGTTTTTTCTGCCTCATCTTGAATGAAAGTTTATTGTTATTGAACTTTCTGTCGTATTTCTTTCATTTGGTTACCTTTCTTTGGCAAATTTAGGTATTTAAAGTTAACAGTATTTTTGCATCGTGGATTTCTGCATATTAACTCGGGCTTTCCAAAGGAAACGCCCGAGTTGAAATTTCGGCTTCGTTTTTTTTTTCGTTCAGCCACAGTTTGCAATTCTTTAACTAATACGCATGCGCGAAGATTTTACTGATGAGTACATGGCATGGTGTAATGGCGGACGGAGAAGAGTTTATGCGGTGGAAGATCAGCACAAATACTGTGTACGGATACAAAACGGATACAAAATGTGCAGAGACCGTTCGCGGTAGACCGACACTAAAAGATGAGGAGCGCTTTCGGAACGGGTTGGTCCGCAAACCTTACGAGAGATCTCTTTATGAGCGAACATTTATGAGTGAACCTTTCATCGAGAAATATGCCATATCAACTGAGTTATGTAATGTTAATCGAGAGAAGCATAAACTAAAGTCTTATCGTGATCGTTCACGCGATCGTGAACCAAGCAGAATACCAATAAGAAGTTTGAAAAGTCTAAGGAACAAAAGTAGAAAGGTTAGAGAATTTGTCTATGCACGTATTCTTTCGTGTTTTCCCATGTCATCTACATTGTACTGTTATGTAAATGCTAAAAATATATTCAAAATAAAGAAGTTTATGCTTAACTGTCGTAGTCGATTTCGTCAAAGTATAAGAGAGGTAAAATATCGTGCCAGTCGATATTTAACATTGTTTTCTGGTAACAAACTGACGTGTCTTTGCAAGAGTGAGACCCATGTTGTAAATTATTGCAAGTACATATTGAGTAGAGACATAGAAAAAAATCCTGGTCCTCCAATATACGGATCCTAACAAAACAATAGCAGCTCCATATAGTCGAGGTAACGAGTTTGTTTTTGGACAGAATGCGGACAACAATGTGTTGCAATGAGTTTGTGCTCTTTGATTTACAATAACAAACAGGGGATCAGCTCTGCAAATGATCTTATACAAATAATGAATATTGGAAATCAGTGTTATTCAAGTTTGGCACGATTAGCCAGACACGCATTTTTAATGCAGTCGGAGTTACCAACAGCATTAAATGTGTTTGATACTGATTATCAGCTGGAATACAGTGAAAGCTACTCTGGTACTGTACACCAAGATGCTGCTATCCAGGGATATCAGTACTGCACCTCTTTACAAAGAGCCTTTGAGTTGCTTAGATCTGAAAACTACACCAATTTCATATTAACAGTGAGGTGTATTGCTGTGGCAATCTATTGTAATGGTAATATGGGGTTCAAAATATTTGATTCTCATGCTAGAGATTTGTATGGTAGAGGGCAGCCTCAAGGTACATGTGTTCGTCTTGAAGTACCGTCCCTTGATAGTTCATTTCAAAGCAAGTTAATTCTAGAGAATGATATAATAAATAACAGTGAATGCACAGGGTTTTTGAGATCATTTTCCTCATATTGCATCAGTTGTATCTTTAAACCCACAAAAAGATCAAAATATATGTATTCTCTCCTGCTCTATAATGAAAGAGAGACATCCCCCATTCAATACACTAAAAACATAAATGGAACAGCTTCACTTGTTGATGCCATTAGAACAATACAAGAGAAATATAAAAGTCCTGGGCATTACAGAATACAGTTTGGTTCATGTTCATGTAAAGTAACTGACAGAAATGAAAGGAAAAAATTGATGAAGAATCATAGAAATAAAAAGTACTATGAAGCAATGGAGCCACCAAAGAAGAAAATATTTTTGGAGAAAAAAAAAGTTAGGGATATGAATTTAAATAAACAGGAAATACGGAAAAAACTGTCCCAAAAGTACAAAACAATGGATACTGTAAAGAAACAATACCTGCTAGAGAAAATGGCACAACAATACAGAACCATGGATTCTGATAAGAAAGAAGAGTTGTTAAACAAAAAAGCACAAGCAGGCCCGTAGCCAGGATTTTTACGGGTGGGTGCGATCAGTTGATTATACGGACCAACGAGCGCCGGAGGCGCTCTTGACTAGGGGGGTCCGGGGGCATGCCCCCCCGGGAAATTTTGAAAATTAAGTTGTCTGAGACTGTATTTCGTGCGTTTTGAAGGTCAGTATGATAGCAATATAGGTCGCTAAAAGCGAACCTAAAAACGTGGATATTTGTCAAATTTTGAACTTCAAAGTTGATTTTGATGCTTTACGTATGTATTTTACAATGTAGAGAATAACAATGCCAATGTCACTATTTAAAAATAACAAAAATTGAAATAGTCATCTATTGACTAAATATTGTTAAAATCTCCGTCCCGGGCTGCTGATCAAACATGGAATCTTTTTTGGTATATTTATTTAATTTTTACTACGCAATCAGTGAATTAGAACAGAACAAACAGAACAACACTATTATTTTTTTTTTACTAGTTATTTTTTTAACAAAAAAGTGGACCTCAGCAGTCTGCGGGGGGGTGCGGGCGCACCCATCGCACCCCCCCTCCCTACGGGCCTGCAAGAATACATAGAAAAAACCAAGAAAAAGAAAAGAAAAGCCTGATACTCAGGTTAAAGAATACAAAACAATGGATGCTCCTACAAAACAAAAAGTACATGAGAAACGCAACCAGAATTATATTGCTAGAAATAAAACTTTAGATTTGTGTATTGAAGAGTTCAACAAAAAAATAAAGGAAGGCCCATATTATATTTGTTGTATATGTAACAGAACACTTTATAAGAAATCTGTCCTAAAACTCAATAAACCTAGCTACCCTTCTCAGGACATTTTTAACATACTATTGTCATTTGCTGGAAAAGAGTATATATATAAGACTCACTCTAAAGCCAGTCAAGGTAGCCTTCCCTGTCTTTTAAACTTTGAATTTACTTCATGTAAGTAGTTGTGAAATAGTTACATTTTGTGATATCTTACATGAAGGAAAACAAAAAAAAACAAACAAACAAACTGTCGAGATTGCGCAGTACGGACTGGAAATCAGCCTTAACCCGCTACAATTCTCTAAACCAGCAAAAGAATTTACTCAAGTAAAAACTCAAAAAAAAAAAAAAAAAAAACGAAATAAATGGTTGCTAGTAAAATGTTTGAAACAATAGCATATAATATATGGGGGGCATTATCTCCCCCCAACCCAGCCCAGGAACATGTCTTCAGCCTACATAACAACTATGTTTTCAACTTGTATACATAAGTAAAAACCCTGCATTTTCAACATACCGATACAGAAATAGTTACAAGATAAACCATAATTACAAAAAAATACTTGCGAAACTACGTCCAACAAAACCACAGTTTCTCCCCAACATAAAGCCCGAATGAACGCAAATATGCGTCTAGTTAATTTACAGCTACCTCTGCGGCCGTGTTTGTTTACTTTATTCGCGTCATTCAAGTACAAGTTTTTAGTTTTTTCAGCTGCTACAAAACACCTGAGAAAAGAAATAAGTGGGCACTAATTTAGCACAGTTGAAATACGATTTATCGCAAAATAACTGGCTATTTTTGTCGTCTTTTTTTATTTACAACTTTCATCTTTCTTTCACTACGCTGTATTATTTGTCGCAGACGAAGAAATTTTCGGACTTTTTTGTCTTAAAATATTGTTGTTTAAATATGTCTTTTCGCTTTTATTTTCCAGTATTTTCTCTAATGTTAACTATCCGCTATAGTAAATGAATTGAAATTTTGTTGTTTTCAGTGTCGTTTTGTCCTCCAAAGTCAGCATAATTATTAACGCCTTGAAATCTGATCTTAAACATGGTTGTGGTTACTGGGCATATGGTTTATTACTCTCCTTATGCTGGCTCTGAGATACATCAAAAAAAATTCCAGGGAATAAGGGGTAGGCTGTGAATCATTACGTCACACCCAGATTTTAAATTTGAATCCGAGGAAGCGGAACAAGTCGGTTTCATTTTATCGAAGTAAAAGTCTACTTTTGGCAAGTCTAAGTGGAGGCGTTCATGCAGCATGTAAACGTTAACTTTAAATTGCAACCTGGAACTGAGCTCTTTCCTGTGGATGCTATAGGCAACTTGTCCATTCTATATTCTTCGTTATTGGTATACTACATTGGTTACGTGGGCTCTCAGTTTGCTTAATTTTTTCTAACTTCCCTTGACAAACGAAAATAACTTTCGTTTTCTCGTCGCCTTGTTGCAACTTGGAATGAAAATATCGCCTAGACTTTGCATTTCACTGAATGTTTACATCGGAAACTTCCATCAAAAATGTCTTGAACATGGCCTTGTACAATCCTTATAAGCACAAGATGACAAGTTCAGTTTGCAACAAAACTTAAAACTAGTTTCTGTTTATCTCATTTGATAAAGAGAGAATGATTATTGTTTTCATTAAGACAGTATTGCGTGGATTTTTCAATATTTCCAAAGTTCACTTTTTAACAACATTTGCTGCCACCTATTTCTTGGTGAACCAGAAACAAAAATGAAAAATGTTTAAAGCATGACGTCCTCCACCCTTGCCAAATGTATAAGCATGATCGATTCAGTTGTAATTCCTTCTCATCCAGCTATTACTTTTTTTCCTTGGTCGGTTATGAGTGAACACTGAACCACTGCTCGTACTCTAAACATGAAAATCAGCCACAATATTCCCTAAACCAAATAATATTAAACATAATCCAAAAAATATTTCAATTAGTTTGTTCACTTTACGAGTTTGCTCACAGAGCACTTTGATTATTTTGGTAATAAAGCTGGCTGTTGTTGTTACATGCACAATACTGCCGGTGAATATGAAACATTTTTATTTTCGAGCAGTGTTATCTTCTGGATAAGTGCGGCATTTGACCAAGTTATTTTGCTCCTACCCTGGGAAATTTGCCTTTAAACCAAAGGCTCGCGCGGGCGATGAATGAGCGCGACATATAACTGCAACTGACTCGCGCCTCCTCAAATGTCCTCCCAAAAATAATGACTCAAAAGTTATCATTAATTGTACGATTTCCGCCAGGCGATATTTCTCGAGGTTTAATTTCGTCATTTTAAAGTGCCACTAACCCCAATTTTTTTTCCTTTTAATAAAATCTACTAGTTTCCCTGATTTCATCAGCGAAAAAATTATCTCGATTGATCAAATCCTTGCGTTTGTACAAGCGTTTGAACTCCTAATTTCTATGTTCACGACCGCGCAAAGTGGGATCTGGGTCGGGCTACTAGTGATGTCACTTCGGGAACTGAGATGAAACACTCGAGAGACTTTTGACTGAGCTTTAGGGCTATCAAAACATTTTTGGGTTATTTGCGATTCATATTTTATCGAAACCGAACAGAATTTTTACGTGAAAGAGCTGTATCATCTAGCAGTACAATTTAGAGTCTAGCTACGATTTGGACGACTGCGATGTATATTTCTTTTTTCCATTTCGAAGTGCGGGTCGCCAGCGGAGATTGCCGCGTTGTAATTTTTTGCCAGGATCAGGATCGACAATGTGCCGGTCCATTTGGGTTATTAACGGTACAAGTAATGGAGGTAGAGTTAACTTACAGCTCTTAAAGAGTAAGAAAGATGTCAATGGACACGAAGAGTTGGTACGTTCGCTTTAGGAACGTGCAGATTTCGGAGTGTCAAAACATTTTTAGATTCGCACACTAATTTCCCCCGAAATACAAGTGAAAATGCGATGCAGTCGTGGTCCACTTTTGCCTACTTCGCCAGATCAATAATTGAAAACAGTTGTAACATGAGAGATAAGCAGAAATGTAGCCAAACAATATCCAAAGGTGAGGTAAACTTTCGCTTCATTACTGTCGCGCGACCGTAGTATATGCATAGACAATTATTGTGTAATTTTAGCATCCACGAAAACAATCTATACAAATTTGCATATTTCGTACTACTAAATCATGGTAAATCCTTTCTTAGGATATTGAAAAGAGGGTCAGTATAGTATCAGTTAAATGAATACATTTCTACTTCACTGTTTATTTGAAATGTGCATTTTACGTACGCTAATAACCTGGAAGTACTCCCGCGGAGTACTCGACTTTTTATAGTTTGCGTTTCGGTTGACTGACAATCGCCGCGATTCTTCTTTCAGCACGACGAACTCCGTCGGTAGTTTCTTGAGTTGAATCTTAATCGTTTGATTCACTTTTCTCACATAGTTATAAATGCTTGATCCATTCAAAGTTTGAAATTTAGATATATTTCGTTCCTCAAAGACGAAGCTCAAAGAACGAAACAATTCTAAATGGCTATTGAGATACACGGTCGGATTACGGCTTCCGGTGTGCGTGTGTTTTTATTAAAATCCACCAATACATAGCTAGTCCTCATTCACCAGTTAAGGCTCAACAAACTTAATCGCTTCGTTGTAGGACGCAGATTTCGTTTACTATTCGTTAAAAAAAGTGTCTATTTCAAGTAAACAAAAACCGATGCGTTTAGTTTACCGTGTGATTTCATGTGATGGACTCGGAGGATCGATCGCTTGCGCTTGGAATAGTCAGATGGCTTCCAGCTTATATCAAATTCGCGTCGTATGCAGTACCATGAAAATATCAAGCTTTCCTCTAGAGATAGAGAAATATACAGTCCATGAAAAACTTTAGGTTTTTATAATAGCGGCGAACCCGAGATCGAAGAAATCCTCGACGCCTCCCCGACTCTCGCTCCGCACAGATCAGCCCACTTCTTTGGTCTTTTTCTTGTTTCTGGTCGAGTTTCATCGGGATAGAGGTATCGAATGAAGAGGAATACTCTATCCTGCGTATCCTGTATTGCTACAGTCTCCAACAACACATCTTCCTTGCATTCTGCAACGATTTTGACACACACTATCGCATGCTCGCATATATTCCTCTCAGAAAGAAAACATTGTTATTTCCGAGATGACGTCAGAAGCCCACTCGTCCCATTCTCCG
>JAHPZR010005334.1:15000-17500 GCA_019787425.1 Platygyra sinensis
TTTTTCATTGACTACTATGCTTTGTCGTCCAAATTTAGTAAGTAATCGGCCGCCAATTTTTTAGGTGTAGTAAATTTGAGTCCTCTTTCGGTATGAGAGTGATAGTGCCTCTACGCTGGGATATTGACATTTCTCTTTCTCTACAAGCCGCATTATAGCAATTGATTATATCCTCACTCAGTACATCGAAAAAGCAATTATAGAACTCCAAGGTAAAACTGTCCTCATCAGGTGATTTTTCACTGGAAAAGGTTTTTAAAACTTCTTTACAGTCCTCCAGAGTATTTCTAGGTCCTCTTTTTCTAAGTCTTGCAGCTGAGACATTTACCACCATTTAAAGTGTAGACGTCTCTATACAGGTTTTCGATTTCTTTCATTATTTCATCGGTTTTGTGAATATGTTTTCCGTTCGAGAGTTCTAGTTCTGCTTTTTTTTCTGTTGTAATTTCTCTTTTCTAGATTAAGAAATATTTCGTAGGTTTCTCATCCTTTTCACCTGGATTTGGAACGTGGCATTAAGCCGTTTGCTATTTCCTTTCAAAAGAAGAGAAGTTGTGGTTTTAGAGTTCCTTTTCCGTGTTGTACTTTTTGAGATTTCCAACTTTTCAACAGGTATTTCACGTCGGCTGGTCATAACTTGGCAACACATGCCAAGTACCAAGCTCATCCCACAGATTCAATGAATATTTGTCACCTAATAACAATTTCGGTTCTTTCTTCTTTGATCCAGTCTCGCCAAATGATATCGAACGTGAGATTTTGTCTATTCCTAAAAACAAATCTTATGGTCTCTACTCTTGTCCGATTCGTATTTCATCCTGTGCTAAGCATATTTTATCTGGTCCTCTCGCAGACATATTTAATATGTCTGTACAGAAAGGTGTCTTTCCAAATTGAAAGAGGCAAGAGTTATCCCTGTCTACAAAAGCGATGATGAGACGGAACCAGGTAATTATCGACCAATATCACTACTCACTGATTTTAATTGGATATTTGAAAAATTAATGTACCATCGTCTAAAATCTTTTCTTGACAAAAACGACGTTCTCTTTAAGGCGCAGTATGGCTGTCGTGAAAAGCACTCTACACAGCACGCTGTTCTTGATAATGTTAACATTATGCAAGACAACATGGATTTAAAATTATTCACTTGTGGAATCTTTATTGAATTAAAAAAGGGCCTTTGACACCGTC
Source organism: Platygyra sinensis (assembly GCA_019787425.1). NCBI lineage: Eukaryota > Metazoa > Cnidaria > Anthozoa > Scleractinia > Merulinidae > Platygyra > Platygyra sinensis. Next base: position 16,195 of record JAHPZR010005334.1, read on the forward strand.
GATCACGCTATCATTGCTGCAAAAACTTGATCAATATGGCATCAGGGGCGTCATTAATGACTGGTTTTCTTCATACCTCCTAGGCCGATTACAAGTAACTGAAGTCGATACTTACTTATCTTCCAAAAGTCAGATCTCATGTGATGTTCCCCAAGGTTCCTTGTTAGGCCCGTTGTTATTCTTGATCTACATTAATGATATTCATAACTCTTCCGATAAATTATCATTTTATCTCTTTGCTGATGACACTAGTTGACTGTATGCAGACAAAAACTTGAAATCTATCGAGGAAACTGTCAATAACGATCTGCTTAAAATCTCTGAATGGCTTAATGCAAATAAACTAACCCTCAATGCTAAAAAGTAAAATTATGTCATTTTCCGTCCATATCAGCGCAAGCTGGGTTATTCAGTAAATATCAAAATGTTTGATAACAGCACCCATACTTTCATTTCTCTTGAATGCAAGGAACATGTAAAATGTCTTGTAATTTTACTGGATAGTAGATTTGAGCTGGAAATTCCATATTCAATACGTTGCATTAAAAATAATTAACAATTATTCACCGAAGTGGAGGTAAATATCCACCACTTTTACCGACACTGAGGTGAATAATTGTTTTAGTATATAACACACAAGCCGAATAACTACCGGCCCAAAGAGTAACTTAATTTGTGACAATATACCGACAAAAGCCATTTTGTTTTTCTCCGGCTGCTCGGAGGTGAGTAGTACTTGGCTAATCACCTCCGAGCTAGCCAATCAGCGCGCGCGAAAAGTACTATTCACTTGTGTGGTATATACTAAGTAAAACTATTAAAGTCATTGCTCGCCTTAGGCACTTCGTTCCTTTTAAATATCTATCGTTCCTTGATATTTCCTTACATGTCTTATGGTTTAGCTGCTTGGGGTCAAGCTGCTAAAACCCATCTTCAAAAACTCCTTATACTGCAAAAACGTGTCCTCCGTTTAATATATTTTTCTGAGCCCAGAGCACACGCCATGTTTTTGTTTATCACCTCAAAGATTCTCCCCATAAATATGCTCTATGTTAAAACTGTTTCTTCTTTAAAATGTATGACGTCTCACGTTTGTCTGTTCCGTCTAATATCAGTGATCTCTTTACTCAAGATAATAAAATACATACACACAAGACGAGGAGCTCCTCTTCAGGCAACTTTTATATTAAATCTTCGAGTCTGAGCCTAAATCAAAGGTCTTTTGCAGGATTTGGAGCTAAACTCTGAAATTCCTACCAGGACAAATTTCGACAACTTCCTAAAAGTGCCTTTAAAAAGCATGTGC
>JAHPZR010005334.1:22500-27493 GCA_019787425.1 Platygyra sinensis
GTCCACATATGCTTTTGTAGAAACAATCTTATCAACCTGAGTACAGTGGCTTGATAAAGGAGATGGATCTTAGTTTTCAGTAAAATTTTCGCCGCATTCTCAGATATCAGTTTTTAATCCAGCTCATCATTTTTTAGCCTGCGTTGCAGACGAAACTAAATCCCAGTGTAGTCCGTCTGCGAATCAGCGATCAAAGGCTTGTTCTGCCCTCCGCGAGTTACCAGGGTTTTTTATAACTAGTAATAGTTCTCACTAAATCTGCCCCCGCTTCTATTTTATTCGTCAAGGGTATAAAATTCTTACAAGAATTCCACTGCGTATAAGGAAACTATTATTTATTGTATGAACTGAAATTTTATATTTTTCTTTATAAACTATATCACCCATACTGTTCAACTAACTTAGGCATCTTATCATAAATATGATCCAAAGAATCAACTTAGTTAACTAAACCAACACATTCTGTTTAACTCATTCTATCACATGATATTCTTTACATAATATTCTCACGAAGTGCATTTTGGAAAAAAAAAATCAAACCACTCTTTTGTTCTAGTTTGATACTGAAACAAATCATTTGTCTTGATATACGAGGGCTCTACGAGCAGACGTATCTTGCAAGCAGAACAGAAGTCGAGATTTTTCCGAGATGTAAACAAAAGTATCGCGTTACTGTCGCCATATACTCAAATTGGGGTCAAGCTTTTAGTCCTCAACGAAAACGCCGCAAAACATTTACTTTTACATTTAGATCCCTGCCAGTCAAGCCAGCCGTCACATGGGCTTTACGCCACGTACGATTACTCAGTAAAAATAAGCGGTTCAAATAAACGTGATCTTTATACGTGTAGTATTTGGGTCGAGTCTGTCGACCCCGTTGCTGTTTTGTGTCCGACAAATCAACTTCTGTACCAAACAGTTCATCTATGGTACTGCTGAATAACCTTTGAATTCAAGATATAAAGAAATCACTGTGATGACAGATACCCGCCCTATAATATATTTTCGCAAATATCTTCGTCTCCTCCTCGCGCAGCAAATAATGTCTTCCTCGATCTCCTCCTCTTATTTGTGGTTTCAAGAATTACCCATAGAGCACTCCCTTGTGAGCTGACTGAAAAATTAACCGGGACCACCGTGCGCGCTTAGTTTCATCAAATCGGGATTGATTCGCATACTACACCAATATTTCACACATTCTTTATACGTATACGCGGGGGAGACTATAATGCCTCCTCGGGTAGCCCGTCTGCGAATCAGCGACCAAAAGCTTGTTCTGCCCTCCGCGTGTTACCAGGGTTTTTTATAATTAGTTCTAGTTGGCTCTTGCATATGGCTGTTTTTTCGTGCACCATGATTGGACGAGTGCATCTCGTGGAACCATGGTCACGCTCTCGATGAATACCAGATACACAAAATAAACACGGCGGCCGGCGGCGATCACGGAACCCGAGTCACGGAATTAGCGTTTGAAGCGGTGAGAAACAGTTCGAACTATCTGACAATCTTCCCAAACAACGGGAATCTGTGAAAGTTTTTTGGGGCAACGATGTCTTTGTTAATCTCTTGGCCGGTTTCGGAAAATCTTTCATCTTTCGATGCATATGCCAGCCGATTGTCGCGGATATTGTTCATTCTAAACCAAAACATACATACATGACAAGTGCCTAAAATGTAAATCCTGTGGGGCTGTGAATGCTTACCGAACGTTCAAAGCGGCAAAGAAAATAAACATACCATTGCGTTAGCAACTCCGAACAACATTTCAGTAAAACTTTTACATTTCATTATGCCTCTCCAGGTAATTCCGTGATCGCCGCCGTGTTTGTTTTGTGTATCTAGTATTCATCGAAAGCGTAACCATGGTTCCACGAGATCAACTCGTCCAATCACGGTGCACGAAAGAACAGCCATAGGCAAGAGCCAATTAAAACCAATTATAAAAAAACCCTGGTAACACGCGGGGGCGGTTTAGTTTCGTCTGCAACGCAGGCTACATTTCTCAGCGATCCCAAAATTTTGCAGATCTTAGATCTCAGCTCTAAGTTCAAACTGAACGCGGCAATCCAAATCTCAGCAAACGGTAGTTAAAATCCATTCAGACTCTAAAAGGAAAATTTAGAGAACGCCTGTACTTTTGCGGTTTCGTGTTTTGACAAAAATTACCAAATTTAAAAGAAGCGAACAAAACGCGCGCGAATTTCACGCGTTTAAAGTTTGATACCACCATTATATATTTACAGAATCAAAAATCTGCATAAAATAAGTATTATTCAAAACAAAAGTGGCGTCCATTTAAGCTGAAAGTTCATTTGTACGTTTTCCAACCCTCGTTCAAATTTCAAAGCGCCGCTTTTATCGTACGGTTTAGCGTACCATAAACACTTATCCGTCATGAAAGCGGAAGCTTTTCGAAAACGTTCTTTAAACCAGAAGAATTTAAAGTATTACGCCGGCTGGCTTCGCGTTTGGATGCGTGTTGACGGAGAAGGTTTTGAAAACGGGCTTTTCGAAAACAACGGCGTTACAAAAATCAAGTGATTTTGCTGACCGAGATTTCCTCAAAAACAAATCTAGCCGCTGATTGTTGAGTTATTAATCTCTCCGACGTATAGTGTGGAAGGAAAAGATTTGATCAATTCTCGGACTGAAAACATCATTTTCAAATTTCTTCGTAGTGTGTACGAGGGCTCAGAATGTCTGTTGTATAGTTGTCAATAGGCCCATTAACTTGTTCCTTGTAGTTATCACCGAAGGATATTGCAAAAGATGGGAGAAGGCTGTGTAGGCGTAGTCAGAGGAACGAAATTTCGTCAAGCATCTTAAGGCAATGCTCGCTTCTTGGTAAAACCGCCACGAAGTTTAAACCTTTTTCATATAAAAACAACGTTGCCTTATTTGCGTCCTAGCATAATTTATTCCGTACCATTTGAGCGGATCGTGCAAAGGGCTTATTCATTCCCACTGTACAGATTATGGAAATAAAACCTTTGTTGATGTACTTTCTGGTGATTTATCTCCCCTAGTTTCCTTTACTCTCCTTAAAATAGCGAATTAAACCTCGAGAAATATCGCCCGCGGAAATTGTACAATTACGTACGCGCGTGGTAATGTTTGGATCATTATTTTGGGGAGGACATATAAGGAGTCATGGGTCAGTTGCAGTTATGTCGCGCCCATTCACCACCAGCGCTAACCCCTGGTTAAAGCCAAATTTCCAACTGGATGTATACCACATCACGTGCATGCTTTTGGACACCCAATGAAATACCGTTTACCATTCTCCAGTAAGAGTGGTAAATACCACTTGATTAAGAAAATGAATTTTAAGACAAGAATGTCTCTTTGTCAAAACGAGTCTAAGCGCGGAACCATTCATATGAAAATTAGTTCCGACTACAGGTTGAATTTCATGCAAATGAAAGTCAGTCAGTTACAATGAGTACAACTAACGGGAAGGATAGCGTTCCCCAGGAGCGTTCCTTACTTCTTGTACGAAATTTGACAGACAGTAGTTGAGACCGTGTCCAGCGTTTCAAATCCTTCTTTAGTGGTACAGCACTTCATCAATCGATTCTGTTTCCATTCCTCATGCAACGTACACGACGATTCAGTTTTATAAGCTGTTGATTTCGGCACTGCATTATCTATACTTTTCTTCTCATCCCACGCTTACTGGTTGCCGAAGTCTGCTGGAAGGCTGTTGCGATATACATCATGGCTGAACGACTACTTGAAAATGAACTTTCCTGAAGAGCGTAACGAAATTACGCCATAAAATAATACGTAAATGCCCCTCCCAAACAAGACACATTTGCTAAAACTGGGAAATAAACTAATGACGTAAAAGAATAACAACACCCATATCAAAATAATAGTAAAACGTACGCTGACATTAAGGTCCGGTAATACGGGCAACATTTTTCTTCAACTTGTGTTGCAACATTGTTGAATTGCAAGTTGAAACTCTCTGTTGCGCGTATTACCACCTGCGTGGCCAACTTGTCTCGCAACAAAATACGATGTTGCAAGTTGAGGCGACATGTTACGAAAAGTAGACTCGAGTTCTACTTTCTGCAACAACTTATAGTTTTGTTGCTCGTATTACCACTGAAGCTTCAACTTGTCTCGCAACAAATTTGACTTCAACGCTTGTGATTGGCTGTCAGCGAAGCGCGGCGACGTGGCAAATTAAAACAAAAACATGGCGAACGCAGCGGACGGAGAACACAAGTTTGAAGCTGTAGACCAGCGACTCTCGGAAGGCCAGAAATTTTTCCCATACAAAGACCTTGAGGGATACCGTAGTCTTTGGGACACCTCGTATGTCCCCTCAAAAAACAAACATCAAAACAAGCTGCGTAAGCAAACAGGAACTGTCACAAAAACACAACTTATCACCGGGTTATCTGAAACGACGGATTCATACTGCAACAACTTCAGTGGCAAGGGAAATTAAAAAGCAAAGTGACGGCCAGAAGTCGAAATGGAAGTTCTTCGACACGTTAAATTATATGAAAGAAGACGTTCTTCGTTCGCTAAAGGCAAAAGAAGAAAGTGAGTGGACGGAGAACGAGACAGAGCAGTTGATAGAGTACTATAAACAAAATGACATCCTATTGAATCACAGCCTCTCATCCTACAAGGACAGAAACTTGAAGGAACTGAGCTGCACAAAGCTTTTCGAGCTTCTCCCTGGTAGAAGCCACGACGACATTAAAAGTCGGTGGAATGTGCTTAATAACCATTTTTAACCGTGAGATTAAAAAGGAAGAAGACAGCAAGGTCAGTGGAACCAGTACAGACGCCGTATACACATCGCAGTGGAAATATTTAAAATCTTCGATGTTTATCAAGGGGAGTGACGACGTCGACCCTGTTGATCTTAAAGAAAATGAGAGACCGGCAAAGAATATTAAAGCGGAGAAGGCAAAAGATATTGAAGAGGTAGCTATAGACATTTGCTTTGGTTTTTTTTTTTCAGTGATTTTTT
>JAHPZR010005335.1:5000-15000 GCA_019787425.1 Platygyra sinensis
GAGTACTGTCTTGATAATTTTATCACACATGTACATACGGACCTTCACTTGCTAAGATGTTGGTGCAAATTAAGAAGTTCTTGCAACCGACACAAAAAGAAGTTCTTAATACACACATAGTACACAGGCATCTCTGATAAGAATGAAAATCATGTCTACCATGCCAATAGGCTAGTTTCGAATTGTGCAGAAACAAAAGAACAGAGTCGAGGTTCAGGGGAATAATTAGCATTTTGCACTGTTCATAACAAAGGAAAATGCAAATTATTCCCCTGAACCTCGACTCTGTTCTTTTGTTTCTGCACAATTCGAAACTAGCCTATTGATATGATACAATATGGACATCGTAAAGCAAGTCTTCGAAATTATTCAAAGTGTTGGTACTTTCAGTGCATTTGCAAATTGAGACTCATTTCATTTCTCTCAAAACCAGTCTTGAAAGAAACAAGAAGTATCTCAGAATAAGGTGGTACTGTAAGTTACTTTTGAGCAGTACTGTAACTATGTTATGTTTACTTGAAACATTAAATATTTCAAATAAACATATCATTGGCAAATATGTGCAGGCCGTTTTAACATGTTAGGGGTTTGTTACTTAAGAACGTGTGTTCGATGTTTGCTTAATTCTGAGCAGTACAGTACACAGAGAGCTTTCTCATCTCACGCAGGTTACCCACTCACCAAGTAGTTTTTCAGCAATACTTTTTCTTCCAATTCTCTCTAAAGAATCAGCAAGATGTCCTGCTAGGGCACCACTCCCCACTTGCTCCTTCCATATGATCAGAAGTGAATTAGCTTTGTCCCGATTGTGGTTGTATTCTTCATCGAGGTTCCGAATCTTTGATGCTGCAACCTTAAGCTTCGGGCCCAATTCCCGCCAGCAAGTTCCTACATCATCACTTATGTCAGACAGCTGCAATTCTGTGACTACAGACTTTCTTGGATCAATTGTTTCTTCTATAAGAGAGAGAAACAAGTCTTACTTTCAAAATTATGAAGACAAGAATGATTAAATTATGATATAACTCTGCGCGATCTGTTCAAGGTGATGGATTTGGGGAGAATAGGGGTGGAGACGAGGAGGTTTAGCAGGTTTAAAATTTTAAATTGTTTGGTTTCATATGTAGAAGTTAATTTTTGACTTAATAAGTTCATTTTTGAGTTATTTTTTTGTAAAAAAAATACCTCTTAGTCGGCGCGTCGGGTATGTTATGGACGGGTGGTTCAGTGAGTGGATCAGTGGTTCAGTGGATCAGTGGATCAGTGAGAGATGTATGTATGTCACACCAATCAGATTGGATCTACTATTAAACACCAATCAAATTTCTTGTTGTAAAGGTAAATGGTATGTGAGAAGATTTGATCCCAAAACAGTTGAGAACGGCCATATTTATTCTTCCGTAAAAGAGGAGGAAGTAATTCATATATTGGGTTTACCTCGACATTTTCTGTGGGTTAGGCTGAGGATTTTGTGGGCGGGTTTGATAGTCATTAGCAATTGGATCATCAGTCAAAGATAGTGTTCGGGATTATGTATAACTGCGAGCATGAGCTTTTCCCATTATGTAAGGTTCTGAAGGTTTTGAATTAAATGAGTGTTAGCCGCTCTACTACTAATGTTGATGTGGTTTCTACGATAGAAACAATTATATTTAAGGGGCGGAATGCAATAGAGGGACTGTGAAGAGGTTGTGACCAGCCGGTTCGAATCGTTTGCGTGTTGTAGTGAAACCTAAATATTGCTGCAGAGTCAAAAGCGAGTAGTTATTTCAGCATCCATTGATCAGTTTCAATGATAAGTTTCAACGAGAAAAGCGAAGAGACAACGATTAATTTCGTCAACAGAACAAAAAGAAATTATTCTGTCACGATTTTACATTTATAATGGTTCTTGTTTACTACTGGGATGAGAAGATATGTTATAAATGAAACTTAATCTTTTCTTGTCAATGTTATCAGGGTTTTCGCTTTATCACATTAATAGCCAGCACGACGAATTGTAGTAGAAGAAAAAGAAAATTTCTTGTTCAAGATAACTTAAGTGAGGTAAATGTTGGGAGTTGTATGATTGTATTAAGTGCAAGGGCTTTGGTGATTGAATAATTAGGACTGACGTGTGTGTTGCCGGTTTGTGACTTTTAGTCTGGTTTGGAGGGGATTGTCGGACAGTTACATAATATACATCGGGTTGTTTCAGTGTAATGGTGGCTAGTTATGAACGAGATGAGCTTTGCGTTTTGAAGTAGTTCATGAGTCAGTAGTAAACAAATGGGAAGAGTACTTTATTTCAGGTTACAAAGGGTAACTTGATACTTTTGTTTTTCACAACGAGTAAATTCAATTAGAGGTCACGAATCGTCGCTTCTAGTTCAAGGGACATATTTTAGAGGATTGACGAGACTATTTAGATTTGAAACAGTTTTAACGTTTACAAAATAATTAGAAGTGACTATTGTTTTGTTCTTGTATGCAAATGTAACGAGATATCTTTATTTTCAGTTACAAGGGGTAATTTGACACTCTTGTTTTTCACAAGGGAGTAAATTCAATTAGAGGTGATGAATCGGGAGCACTTGTTTCACCGAGATGTTTGCTATCTTTTAGTTACAAATAGTAACTTAACACTTTTGTTTTTCACATGGGAGTAAATTCAGTTAGAGCTAACAAGTTATGGCCTCTTGTTCCCAGGATTTTAAACATAAAAAGAAGTTAACATGTCCGGACAGTTTCAGATTCGTTTCAGTCCGAGATCTTTTTGTTAAAGGTAAAAAAGTATGAAAACTGTTGAAAATAATATTTTTTGAAGACTGCGTGGCACCAAGTTAAACTACAAATTAATCAGTAAATCAGGCTTAAACGAGTCAGAGAGCTTATCTCGCTTTCTTGCTATTTTTGAGTTATTCCTTTGTGAAAAAAATTCTTCTTAGTCGGCGCATCGGGTATGTTATGGACGGGTCAATGTGACGGTGCAATAAGAGGCTTAAACAGTTCGTGTCTAGTCGTTGTTGTCAGTTGTGCTACAGATTGATCAGTTGATGGCGTGGCTATAGTAATCAGTGAATCAACAAGGACTGCTTGCAGATAAGAAACGTGAGGGTAGATGTTGGGGTGATTATTAACCATGACGTCATCATAGAGATGAACGATGATGCAATAATATAGTTTGTGTGGATCAAGTGATATGGTGTCTACAGTAATAAATGAATCATCGAGGGGGTCTCTGGAATGTGCATTGCGTTGTGACTGTAGTGCAAGGAAAACAGCTAATTTTTAAAAGCGCGGTTATAAGATCTACGATCTTTGTGAAGTATATGAAATAATTTATATTTGAACTGCGGTTGTAGATGCAAGTGAAGAATGATCATCGCAGTTAATTTTCCAATTTAAGCAATTGGAAAGAAGAAGCCTGAAAAAAATCAGGGCTTCAATTGAAGCCCTGATTTTTTTCAGGCTTCTTCTTTCCAATTGCTTAAATTGGAAAATTAACTGCGATGATCATTCTTCACTTGCATCTACGATCTTTCTTGTCGTCTATAACCCATACCTTACTTACAACAGTTTGGACCTACATGTACTATATTTCTATTATTCCATCCACAAAAATAATATAGGTATTAAATCATCATCTGTCAATGCTCATATATGGCTTGCCCCTCTACAAGAAAAAAAATTCAAAGCCCTTTTTTGCGCAACAACTCAGAAACCTACAGAAAAACAGTTACCTATTTCCCCCCCCCCCCCCCCGCCCCCTTCCACCAGCCCATTTATTCCAACAAAAAAAACTCCTACACACTTAGCGTGCCTATATTTTATCCATACCCTCTAGTAACAACTTAAATGACAACTTATCTTAGCGATATAAGCTCGTGTGTACATCAGATTCTCAGTTTCTTTCTTGCTGTACATTGTAGCCAAAAAACTTGTCAAATTAACTTAATTATCACTGTAAAGAGTCGCTTAAATGCTCCCATTTTCATAACCTTAAAAAAATAACTCTTGCACGCCTTGCGTGCCTATGTTTTATATCAGGTAAAAATAATGAAAAAACTGACTAGCTAGATAAAATGAAGATATCAATTGTAAAAATGAAAACCCAACTCCAACAGACTACATTAATTACTACCATATACTCCTTAACTACCATATATTCCGTGGTTTCCTGGATAGTGCTTGCTGGCTTCCAAAACCCATTGCAACTGCATGAGAGCCGCGCATTTATCAACATACACTTGACCTTTTCACTCTGCCATGAACTGTGTCCTCGATGGCTTTAATACACGATCTGAATTTCAACCTTAGCGACCACACCCCACCCGACAAAATAGCACTTGCCAAGGGAGGGACCGTACTATTTGAGACTTGTTCCATCGACACCTCAGAAACCGAACAAAGAAACAATTCCGAAAAGAACTGTCAATTAATTTCAGCAAAAAGCTCTAAAACAGATCAACGAACCTACACGTACAGGCAGTGAAATTGAGACTAACAAACATTGGAGATTTGAACTTAAAACCGATCGCGGGTGTCCAGGTTTCCGGTCGGGTCAAATCAAACGCAGTAGTCCCTCCCACCATGTTGAAATTCAAATCGCGTATTAACACCATCGAGGACACGGTTCATGGTGGAGCAAAAAGGTCAAGTATATGCTGATAAATGAGCGGCTCTCATGCAGTTGTGATGGGTTTTGGAAGCCAGTGAACACTATCCAGGAAACCACAGAATATATATATGGTTCAGCTGATCGTAATTTGGAGCGGATCGGTCAATTATTTGGAAATTTATTGAGCTTCGCGTGGAGATGGTCCGTTGACCTTGTAGCCAGCCTTTACTTATTTAATAGCGGAAGATACCTCTTATTGCAAAAAGGGAAAAAATGCCATTTAAACCAGCCAGGATGAACAAGGAGGCATTCAGCTTAAAGTGCTCATATCGTCAAAATTTTTATTTTCTTATCTGATTCTATATATCACCCAATGAACTTCTGCGAAAGAAAAATGCGATTTGGATAAAATGCAATCTTTTTTAGAAGTTTTAAAAACGTTCAAATTTGCCGCCATTTTGGTCCACCATTCGCACCAGTCTTACCCTGATTTGGAATGAGTTGTGACGTAGATTAAGGAACACGTGACTTCAGGCTGACGTATCTCGCTTGTTTTACCTCTGTAAATTAAACTTAGTAGCTCATACCAAATGTTGGAAAGGAGCATTTTACATAGACTGCGAAGCTAAATTTACAGAGGTAAAACAAGCGAGATAAGTCAATCCAAAGGTCACGTGTTCCTTAATCTACGTCACAAATCTGAGCATGTCGATGGTGTGATCAGCGGCACGGGTAGACCGCAATAAAATAGGATTTTCAGGTTTTTAAAACTTCATAGAAAAATCGCTTTTTATCCAAATCGAAAATTTTTTTCGCCAAAGTTCATTGCATGGAATATAGGATCAAATGGGAAAATAAAAATTTTGACGATATGGGCACTTTAAAGTATGCAGGTTGTGACTTACAATGTTTTGATTTTTAAACACCATTTGGACCCTTAATATAATTCCAAGATAACAGCTCCCACGCTGCCATGATGGCAAGCGAACTAGCTGAGCAAACCCAGTAAAATAGACCAGATATTGACCTGGGCAAAGAAATAGACAATGGTATTAAGGCAAAACAATGTTTATTTGAACTATTTGATAAATATTTTGACTCCTTTGCAGTTAATTTTGCTTGTAACTTCACATACATATTTGGCTTTGTTGTTTATAAATTTATTTCACTTAAACAGTACGTCTGGGCTTCCCGTGATAAATTTACAGCAATTCAGCAACCGGTACCAATGAGTTTCTATAAATTATTTTATAACTAAAGTATCCTATCCAGATATAAGTTCATTTGTTCTATTCTTTGAGATGCAAGTTATGTCACTTTCATTGACGTCAGAGTCCTATCTCTGTTGCTACTGACAATGAATATTAGCCAATGGGTGTGCGAAAAAAATTGACAGACAAATTTCTTCATATGCTTCAACCACTTCCCCTATACACTGTTAATATCTTGTTAAAAAGCACCACTAAAACACAGCCAGTTAAATTAACTTGACAAGTCATCTTGATTACGGTGTTTCACCCCACAAAACCATGAGAATAATCACAAATGTTAAATGTTTATTAATTGTAACCAAAATAAAAGTAAGTAAGTTTATGCAAAACAGTCTCATCCGCACCTCAACAATTGCGAGCTGTATCAACCGATTGTCATAACGTCCGCATAATGGCTACGTAAATAAGCTTATGAGCAAATCTTTATTCGGCAAATGGTTTACCGCTTTAGAGTTAACATAGTAAATTAAGACCAAAGATTAATGATATTAAGACGACTGGATTCATTAATTAACCTAAGCGTTTAAAGGCGTCGGAAGAAATCTTAAAAGTCTGTATATCGACCAGAGATAACATTTCCCGATCGAACGATATGGGAAGGAGCCCCTTTAAGAAAGTACAAGCTACGTTCGCGTGTCATATCAGTTCACAACAACCCCGACACTGTGACCACCGTGCAAAAATTATACCCTTTTCGTAATATTGAGACGTGCTATTAGGCACGAACAAAAACAAATAACATTAAGCTTATAATACACACCTCTCATTTCAATACCGCCATCGCATCCGCTCGTCTTCTCCTGTGATGTCAATGGTGTTGTTGTTTTCTTGTTGACCTTGTTATCGCTACAAAATGTACGGCAGTCGACTAAACCATCCTTTTCCCAAACTCGTCGACAGCAAGGACACACGACATCGCTCTCTAGTTCCTCCTGTGGCGATGCTAATGAAATTGTATCATCTAAGTTTATTTGTGTATCGTTTCCATATGTGAAGCTCTCTAACGTGGCCAAGGGACCATCTTCCTCCACATTTTCAACTTCCAGTTTGCTTCCGATTACCTGCCCTTCTCCTTGATTCGAAGAATACAGTTCTTCCTCGCCTCTTAAGGCATTCCTGAACTGCAAGTCGATAAAAGCGTCCACCTCTAGCGGTCCGTAACGTTCGAGAGCGTCGTCAAGAACACTTTCATGACAACCAGATCTTGCTCCTTGAGCCGCCATATTTCTTTCAGTGATCGCACGAAAACTAAACAGATTTTCTCTGAGGTCCTTGGCGTGTTTCCTGCTCCACTCTGGCTAAAAATAATTACAACCACTTCAAATTCTCTTAGCCAGCATGCAGCTCGTATTTACAGACAATCAAAATATTTTTACAGATGTCAGTACGGGCAAGCGTAAATTTGCAATTGGCCATGAGATTGTTCTATAACCCTTATCCGAGATCCTGAGCAAAACACGGAAACGTCGAGATCTCATAGACGTTTCAGTGCTCCAAACCTACAAACCTGCTCAGTTAATCCGCCCACGACGTCTATATGAGCACTGTTTGGTGTAGAACGGATACATTTGATGAGCTTAGTTATTCGACCAGGGTATATTTCCAGTCGAGAATGCAATGAATGAATCACACGTCACGGCTAAAAAAAGCGACCAATCAGACAAGTAACTTCCTCAGGACGGGTCCAGACGCATTGAGAATAGCAGATTTTTCGCGCTCTGAGGAAATGAAACAGGGGCACCCAACGAGAATATAGTTCAAAACCACTAAAACATAGCATTGTTGAAAGTATTTTGGTATTTAAACGGTAGATATAGGCATATTTTTATACCCTAAAAAATTTTCATCTGTTCGGATTTCCTAGCTGAAAGTCTAGTGATCCGAAAATTATAGGGATCAAAACTTACCTTTTCGAAAATTTCAGCCAGAAAAAAGGCTCCCGAAAATTATAGGTGACCTTTTTAGGGTAAAAATCCGTTAAAAATAGGCAATTATACCATATTTTAGATGTTCGAAAATCTTAGGAGAAGCAGGCAAGCAAGAAATTTTACAAAAAATGTTCGGAAAATTCTAGATCTCAAATCGTCTTCCGAACAGATATATTTCCGAAAATTGTCGTTGGGTGCCCCTGATGAAAGGCAGAGCTAATCTGTTTGAGACTGAAAAACGAAGAGAAGATGTAAAGTTTTCAAAGACAAGAAGACAAGATCCGAAAAGAAAAAGAAGTAAGCAAGGCTGAACAGACATTTGACTCACATTTGTTGAAAGGGTAAATTGTAATGCAAGGACCACTTGTACAAACAGGAGTGAAGCCGGATCTTGGTTTAGATCAAGATCAGTAGTGTAAAATAAACTATAAAACCAATTGAAAGGCTGACCGGACGGCTGAAACGGATAAATTTAGGATTTATCCTTTTAGCCATCCGGTCAGCCTTTCAATTGGTTAATTATTATTTGTTGAAAGGCACAGTACAGAGAGGGATGCGGGCGGAATCGGGACGGGATTCTGGGATCTCGGACGGCTTTCACGAGTTGGCGCAAGTCTCGGCATTTTACCTTTCGGGAGGCAAAGCCTACATTTAAAGTCAATGTAGGCGAAAGTAGGTCAGGATAGCGACCATACCGGCATATGGGTGAAACGTGCAATACAATCATTGATTCAAAGATTAAATTAGGACCACTTACAAAAGTGAGCCCCTTCTTTCTTTTAAAATGAGATAACTGTGCACATGTCTAGCATTTTATCCAGTTTTATCGTCTTATTTCTCCAATTTGCTCGGATTGTTTTTTCAAAATCAATGTCCTTGCCTATGTTAACTTTAAAGGTCTTTAAATTTAAATTTAATTATTTTTTACAGGGCTTTTTGATGTCCAGAAAATGGTCTATAAGAACAACCTTGTTCGGTCGGGAGTGTAGAAAATGTTGGTCGAGATCTTTCTTTTGTAAGTTTGAGTCAAGCCGAAAGCGGGTCACCGTCAGAAACTCAAAAAGAACCAGCGAGGACAATATTCTCCAATTCTTTGCAAAACTCTGTCCGAACTTGCAAGAACTTTGAAATAAGTCTTAGAACAGAAACAATACAATGCATCCGCAGGTATGAAAGGCTGGCATGATAAATGACCATAAATTGTTGTAAATTGATTCACATGGTGACGGGAGAAAATACCGCCAGCTGACTGTTTTTCTTTGGTGTAATATTTTTGACAGAGCAATTCGGCGAAACAAAATATTTTTTGAAGCTAATCTCTCTAAAAGGTCACGGACTAATTTGAAGTATCGGACCATCAGGTCTATCAGGGAAACTAAGCCATCGAGCTCCGACAGCTCGCCACAAAATTAAATAACGACATGCAGTTAGCTCCACTTTTCGCGGGTTTAATTTTTCCAGCACCGGAACAGCTATGATTGACCATTTCTACGCATACATGTTCCCCTGATTGTTATGGTGCTTCCTTTAGCGGCCCTTTGGGCAACAATGTCAATTTATACAAAGGCCTCGCAGAACACTCAGATTAATAATTAGATTATTAGCTGCGGAGATTTCTATGAGGTAATAGTTGATGAGGCCGAAGATTTCGCTTTAAAGAATTTGAGCGGACTGAATTGCCAGTTTGACATTTTCATTTGTGTACGTACGCTTATCAGGCAGTTTCTTTGAAAAATATCGAACTTTTTCAGTTCAAGAAACTGTAAATGTCCTCCTTTTAGTCTTCTTGGGAATTTTGTTTATTCATTTGTTTCTAAAAGTTATTTTAAATCTTCGGAGAAACGAGGAAACGTTGGACTTTTGTCGACCACGCCAAGCCACTGCACACTTATAAATAATTAGTAAGTCCAGGCGTCTTCGTAGCTAGGGCAAGGGTCCGACATAGGCTTTGTCCATCCCGCTTCCCACCACTTTTTTAGGCTTCATCCCGCCATCCCGCCCAATGAAACGTTTCCATCCCGATCCCGCCTGCTTGTACTTGTCAACATGCAATTGATGTAAACGTTACTGTTAGACTAGTCTTAAAATGGATCGAGAACACTTTTTACTGGTTTCAAACAAAAGGAAACATACCGGAAATAAGAACTTGAAACCCGCAATGAAATGCGAAGGGCCAAACTAGAATGACAACTTGAAAAACG
>JAHPZR010005336.1:0-17500 GCA_019787425.1 Platygyra sinensis
AAAAAATTAAAAAAGCGAATCTATCGAAATAAAGGGCATTTTCGTTCATTGCATATGTTGTTTGACTTGTGTAGAAAAAATGAAGGCAATCCATTTTCCACGAAAATTTGAGTGGTCGGTTTTTACACGGACACGCTCTTAAAGCTGACAAAAACACGCTCTCTTCGCTCGCCTCGTCAGACGTCATGATGGCATTCATCAGCACGCGGGTTTTTTTTTTTACCGGTAACCACACCGCCACAAATGTAACCAATCATGGCTCAGTTCTAAGTACCTTTTTGTTTCTTGACCAATCAGAGAAAAGTCCAGATTCTGGACTAGCAACAGACAAATAGTCAAGTAATTGTATCAGGCGTACCTTCCCGCCGCGACCAAAAATATAAGGGACGCCTGATCGCAGGTTAAGCAAAAACATGGTGTCGATATGATGCACACCAACATATGTGTGACCTTTGACATGTCATTTGCCAAACCACAGTCAAACAGCTCTGCTCTACTTTTTTTGAAAAACCTCTTCTTCCGTAACAGCAGAGTGAAACAAAATAAGTTGGAAAGCCAAAATTAAAAGAAGATTGGCGAAAACGGCACGGGTACAAATATTACGTGCTGTAGGCGTCATGTGGGACCGTCAATGACTGTCATCAGATGACATTTCTGGCCGCCAGAAAAGCCGCAGGAATTTTAATTAGGAATTTACGTCACAGACAAGGTTTGCTGCTCACGCGTCCAGCCGTCTCTTCTCGGGGAGGGTAGACCAGACACGAGAGAGCGGCGGAAATCGAGCCTATTGTAGCCCTGAATTGATTTTGCTATTCAGTTTTCATGTGACGTAATCATATTCCAAAATTAAAAATTACCTTTCCTTCTGAGGTTTTAGTTTCATCAGGTAAAAGACCCTATAGGAACTTGACGTTTCACAACGTTTTAGCTCGACAGTGTTTTTCCTTTTGTAATAGAGCACGTTTGAATTTCCAAGCTTTGCGTTGCGTGACATAAAAATGGCGGCCGAAGAAGGCTGTCGCGTAGGTCAAAAGAAGAGTTATCGCTTTAGTTTTTGCTAACTAAACAGTGCTTGCACCAGAGGAAGTATTTATTTCAATGTGTCGGATGTCTAGAGCAATAACGTTTCGTTTCAGTATCAAAACTCAGTGACAGATGTTTCTGTTACGTTACGACCGCCATATTTGTGCCCCTCAGAAGGGCACAAACATGGCTTCTCCATACAAAGCTCTATAAATTTGGGTGACACACTTCTGCAAATAACGCGCGAATGAAACACAGCAGAGAGCTGATTCTTGGCGAGGTTGTTTATATATCAACTAGTAATAGTTATCACTAAAGCTGCCCCCGCTTTCTTTTATTTCTGCTCATTGAAACAATAATATTGAACGTTATTGTTCTAGTCTGATACTAAAAAAAAGAAACAGTTGTCTTGATATGAACTCTTTTTTATATAAGAATATATTTTGACGTGACATCTTGGCCTCGCTACGAAAAGTGGTGTCCAGAGCACATGCACAATGTGCTGAACGCGATCCAGATCCAGAAACCAAACACTTGTACTTGATAGCCTAATAAATTCTAAATAAAACGAAAATGCCATAAACTATAATGTAAGAATAATACAAGAATATTTTCAGCCTAAAATCGGCAGAAAAATAAGAATATTCAGTCTGGGCCGGAAAAATAACATCCTTAGAAAAGAGAAGAGTGTACGGGCAAACGTATCTCGAAAGCACAACAGAAGTGAAATGTAAACAAAAGTATCGCGTTACAGTCACCATATATGCAAATTAGGGTCAAGCTTTTTGTCCTCAATGAAAACGCCCCAAAACATTTACATTTGGATCCCTGCCGTAAGATTACTCAGTGAAAATAAGCCATCCAAATAAACGAGATGCCAAAGGAATATTTCAAACTTTATTCCTCCAGAGCTAACATTTGAGAGCACCTAAAACATATCTTGCAATATCAAGAGAAAAAAACTGGCAAAAAAACAGAGGTGTCAAACTCTGCAAATTACAAGCGGATAACAGCGGAAGCCACACAGAAATATGACCTCTAACGGCTTTACTCTGACGAAATGTCTCCCTGAAAACACAGGATTAGTGCTTAGCGAAATATTCAAAGATCCTCCGATCGTACCATACAAAAGGGGCAAAACTTCCTATAAGCGGCTACTACACGTGAATGGGAGTCGCGCAGGCCTGTCACCTTATTGTTATCCTTGGGTAATTCTGACGATCGGAAGGTACTATACTGATTTCGCTATTTAGTCGCAAATGAACCACACTGGCCTCGAATTTCGATCTAGTATACTTCAGGACTCTCTGAGCTGTTTTCCCCCCAAAATTCATCTTCAGGATCTCTGAAAGCGTTTTCAATTTGTTTTAGGTCATAATCTCGGCCATTTCGAAGCGAACTTATTTGATCGCGCTGAAATAGTAATGGAGGCCGGCAAATACAAAGCTTTTCGGGGACGCTTGAACTCGAGATCTAAACCAAGGACAAAGCTCGTGGCAAAGACACCGATCCCGCAAGTCCTGGCGCCCGTGTCCTTTTGCTGGCTTCCCATGAGCGTTTGCGGGAAAAACGTCGATACCTTGCGGGCGTGCAAGCGATCAAATCGAGATTTTTTGCGGCTATATACCGGAAATACCTACATTCTCTCTTCTTCTCTCTCTATTACGCGGGGAGTCCTAAGGTGCCTCCTCGGGTTTTTGGCCCTCTGGGGCCAAAAACCCTGCGGGGGCAAATAGTTATCACTAAAGCTGCCCCCGCTTTCTTTTATTTCTGCTCATTGAAACAATAATATTGAACGTTATTGTTCTAGTCTGATACTAAAAAAAACAATTGTCTTGATATGCACTCTTTTTTATATAAGAATTTATTTTGACGTGGCATCTTGGCCTCGCTACGAAAAGTGGTGTCCAGAGCACATGCACAATGTGCTGGGCGCGATCCAGATCCAGAAACCAAACACTTGTACTTGATAGCCTAATAAATTCTAAATAAAACGAAAATGCGATAAGCTATAAAATCGGCAGAAAAATAAGAATATTCAGTCTGGGCAGGAAAAATAACATCCTTAGAAAAGAAAAGAGTGTACGAGCAAACGTATCTCGAAAGCACAACAGAAGTGAAATGTAAACAAAAGTATCGCGTTACAGTCGCCATATATGCAAATTAGAGTCAAGCTTTTTGTCCTCAATGAAAACGCCGCAAAACATTTACATTTGGATCCCTGCCGTAAGATTACTCAGTGAAAATAAGCCATCCAAATAAACGAGATGCCAAAGGAATATTTCAAACTTTATTCCTCCAGAGCTAACATTTGAGAGAACCTAAAACATGTCTTGCAATACCAAGGGAAAAAAACTGGCAAATAAACAGAGGTGTCAAACTCTGCAAATTACAAGCGGATAATAGCGGAAGCCACGCAGAAATATGACCTCTAACGGCTTTACTCTGACGAAATGTCTCCCTGAAAACACAGGATTAGTGTTTAGCGAAATATTCAAAGATCCTCCGATCGTACCATACAAAAGGGGCAAAACTTCCTAAGCGGCTACTACACGTGAATGGGAGTCGCGCAGGCCTGTCACCTTATTGTTATCCTTGGGTAATTCTGACGATCGGAAGGTACTATACTGATTTAGCTATTTAGTCGCAAATGAACCACACTGGCCTCGAATTTCGATCTAGTATACTTCAGAACTCTCTGAGCTGTTTTTCCCCCAAAATCCATCTTCAGGATCTCTGAAAGCGTTTTCAATTTGTTTTAGGTCATAATCTCGGCCATTTCGAAGCGAACTTATTTGATCGCGCTGAAATAGTAATGGAGGCCGGCAAATACAAACGCTTTTCAGGGACGCTTGAACTCGAGATCTAAACCAAGGACAAAGCTCGTGGCAAAGACGCCGATCCCGCAAGTCCTCGCGCCCGTGTCCCTTTGCTGGCCTCCCATGAGCGTTTGCGGGAAAAACGTCGATCCCTTGCGGGCGTGCAAGCGATCAAATCGAGATTTTTTGCGGCTATATACCGGAAATACCTACATTCTCTCTTCTTCTCTCTCTATTACGCGGGGAGTCCTAAGGTGCCTCCTCGGGTTTTTGGCCCTCTGGGGCCAAAAACCCTGCGGGGGCAATTAAATGCTTACGATTTTTAATTTTGATCACATGGCTGGTGAAAACCGAGAATTAAACAATGCTACAAGTATAAAGTATGTATAATGTTTCTATTACAATATTTAGCAATTATTGAATGAGGTTCAATAATTTTCAGAGGGCTGCACTTTTGATGTCATCGATTCAATATGACGAAGATTCTTTCCAAATTTGGTGAACAGCAGCTGGTTATGGTGAATTATGCGTATGGTTTTTGTTAGAAATAGATTTCGTTACTCAGTCGTTATCCAATCAGAACACGATGTTTGATTGACATTTGATCTAGGATTTTTACTACGCACGTGTTGTTGTAGTCTCGAAGGAAAATCTCAGAAGGAAAGTCGGTCGGAAATCTGTCGTAAATTCGAGCGGGAAGTCTAAATATCGAGAATAAAGTCTTGTGGAATCTAGAGAAGTTATTTTCTCCTTTCTATCAGTTTTAACCTGATCAGAAACGGGGAAATATTTTGAATGAATAATAAATAAGATTAGTAGACACTCTTATTCTTTGGCCATTTCAACTTCAGTAAAAATAACAAACAAACTGCGGTTATGAACATAGCGAGACAACGCATGTTGTAAAACTTTCTTTTAAGAACTTGACATTTCGTATGCTCCAACATACATCTTCAGAAGTAACGGTTACCTAAACTACAATAAATTTAAACACGAAAGCTAATACCAAATAAGGAAAGCAATGACATTGAAAAAGTAAATAAAAATAAACAGACCTAGTTAAATCTGCTGGAAAAATATAAGTGGCTAGTAGAGAAGAAGCTTCTCACTGCCAACATTTTCATTTAGCGCTGGTTTCAAATCACGAATCAATAAGGTTTCCTTAAAGGAGAACTGAAGGCCAAAATCATTAATTTTTCCAACATTTGTTTTGGAAAGCCTAACATAAGTTAAGTTAAGTTTGTGGAGTTATTTCTCCCCTTTTCTTGTTATTTGCGAGAAAATTACGCTTGAAGTTGGGCTTTTCCCGCTTTTTTGGCGTTTTCATTGCGGGCTCAAAAACTAGGTCAGCAGCATGCTATGACGTATGATATGGGGAACAGAGATTTCGCAATCAAGTGAAATGTTGTAAACACGAGTGCTCTTGTGGATATTTTCTTCGTTGTTTCGCTGTTTTCTTTTCAAAATGAGTGGTGTTCAGCCTTTTCAGTTTGAACCAACTTATTCTCCTGGTGAAGAACCGGCCGAATCGGAGGAAGAAAGCGAAAGAGAACGGAATCGTTGAGTTCGAATGCCAGAGTCGGAACACCTATTCGTGTAGTTGTGGTGGAAACTGCGTAGCAATGACCACGGCATGTGAATGTTTTTGCTGCCAAGAACTGGACGCATTGAATCCGAAATTTGACTAGTCAATGATACAATGCATTACTAGCCAATCTAAATTCAGGATTGTGTGCCTCGATATTGATGTGCTCCATACTGCTCTTGTGGCAATTGACAACGCACACTGTATACTCCCTTGCCGGATCCCATTGAGAACAGGTAAGTTTTCTGACAATTTAGCCGCTGAAAACTTGTCTGTTCACTGCATAACCCCCACATTTTTAATCCGTTTCAGCACATGGCGATTAGCAACCTACCGTCAGTTTACTTGGTGTGTTCATGGGTTTCTAGGACGGAAAAACCGGCGAGTGATACCAGCGTGTGTTGTGAAAGCCATTAGAATGGAATTTCCAGAAGAGGGTGGCATGGTGAAAATGCCGGATTCAAACTGGCAGAAATTGAGTTTAGTCGAAGGTTTGAAAACAGCAATTGTGGATAACATCCTATTGAGGCTGTTTCTTTTAAACAAAATGTTTCTTTTAATGAATTCTTGTCTTCAGAAATTTTTATCAAGTTGTAATGAAATGCAATGAAATGACAATGATTAAAAATTTCAATTAAGCAAAATAGTTATGGTTTGTTCTTAATTCTTTTTTAATGAATTGCTGTTGTTTACAATATATATTTACAGTAAATGGCACTGCAATATAATAATTTGCTGTCATGTAGTTTTTCTTGCTCAGAATTTTGGGTGAAAAAAATGGCTTAACTACAGAATACATGGCCACCTAGTTACATCTCATTGAATCAGAAAAGTGCCTATTGTGTTATACTTCTTTCTTCAAAAGATTTGACACATGTAAAACAGGTGGTTCGAAGTGGCCCTGCATTCTGTAATTGCAACAACATTTCCAGCAAAGAAGGCACAGTAATAATTGGTGAAGAGCTTATTGAGCAAGATGCATGGAAATATTCCGGCACTTATTAACAAGTTCCTCTCACCGGAATTCTTTGCCATTATTAATCATGTTTTCAATAAACACAAACAAACGTTTTATGTCAATCAATTTTGTTAGTTCCCAGTCCGTACAATTAGTTGTATTTTCTGTAACCGAAAAATAATCACTTCTGATGATGTATGTTGTAACATACGAAACGTTAAGTTTATAAAAGTTATGCAGTTCAAGCAAATGTTTGTAACCGCTGTTTGCGTTTTATTCTTATTGAAACTAAAATGGCCCAAGTCAAAGAATTTTTATGAGACCATCCATGAGCGGTATGGCCATGACACGTTGAAAACGGTACGAAGATATGAAGATCTCTCCCGGTATAACAAAGTGGCACTCGACATTTCTTTCCTACTGAAATGCAGACTGTTCCACATTTATCCAAAGTTTCTGGATTTCAAGTTGAGCAGACAAGATTTTCAGGAGACACGAGCTTGCCGCCGTTTCAAGGAAGATTTGTTAAATTACGAACTTCGCGAAAAGAAATCACTTCGACTCAAGTACAAGGACTCCTATGAAACAGCACGTCGCCGACTTCAGGAAACCTTGTCACCTCTTGACCTGAATCACGCCCTCTCTACCATTGAGGCAAAGTCGTCAAAATTGAAAGATCGCTTGTCTAAGAAATTGGACAAAAAGTTCAATGCTCTAAAACGGAAGAAAGGAATACCACAGCTCTCAAACTTGGACAATGACTCAATCATTTTCAATTATTCGCATCGTGTGTTAACGGAAACAGAGAAAAGCGTTCTTGCAAGAGGTTTACGTTTCTGTTTACCACCTAAAAATGTTGACAAATATGAGGTCAAAAGCTCTTTCGAACTGCTCTTTCGCGATTTAAAAAGACACGGACCCACTCTGACGGTTGAAAACGAGGATAGGTTAAAGTGTCAATTAAAAAACATTTCCTACAACTACATTTATTCATATGACTTCTCTAAGCAGAAACATATACTCAGCAAAGAAGAATGGGAAGCCCTCAAAGATCTTCGCAAAGATGACTCTATCATCATCACGAAACCGGATAAAGGAAACGGCGTTGTGATTGTAAATAAGCATGATTACTTGACCAAGATGAAACAGTTGATCTCCGATGAGACGAAATTCAAAAAACTGTCAGAAAACCCGACAAAGTCCAGAGAACAAAGTTTGATTTGTTACCTTCGTCAACTAAAAAGAGATCATCTGATTGACGACTGCACCTTTCAAAAGGTCCTACCCAATGGTTCCACACATGGAGTTCTTTATGGTCTACCAAAGGTTCACAAAACAGGGTGTCCCTTTCGTCCAATTGTTTCTTCCACGAACACTTACAACTACAACCTTGCCTCTTACCTTGTAAGCGTCCTCCAGCCTATCTCCACAAACTGTTTTTCAGTTAAAGACTCCTTCAGTTTTGCAGAATGGGCCAAACAGTACACTCACAACGGCGAATTCATGTGTTCCTTCGATGTCAGTTCACTATTTACTAATGTCCCACTGGATGAAACTATTGAAATTTGCCTTGATAAGCTGTATGCCCTCGCAAATCCACCTAGATTACCCCGATTGGTCCTGAAGAATTTACTCTTGTTTGCAACAAAGAAGAGTCATTTTGTTTTTGATGGTCAATATTATGACCAGACTGATGGCGTCGCAATGGGCTCTCCACTTGGTCCTGTTTTGGCGAACATTTTCATGTGCGATTTTGAAGAGAAATGGGTGATGAAGAACATCAATCAGCCTACTATTTGGTTCCGGTATGTGGACGATACCTTTACTCTTTTCAAGAACAAAAATGATGCTTTGAGTTTTTTACATTACCTGAATGGGAGACATAACAACATTAAATTCACAATTGAGTTTGAACAAAACGATGAAATTCCATTCCTTGATATCCTTTTGAAACGCAATCCTGACAGCTCCTTCTCAACAGCAATCTATCGAAAGAAGACATTCACCGGTCTTTACACCAAGTGGGACTCTTTTACTCCGCGTAAATACAAAATAAACCTAATCCGCACTTTGGCTTATCGCTGCATTAGAATTTGTTCACCCCGTTTGTTACAGCTTGCCCTAGATGACCTCAAGAGGATCTTGTTACTTAATGGCTACCCTATGGGAACTGTTAAATATCATATGAATGATGTCATTGTGAAACATCAAAACAAGCAAAAAGATCCTGTACAAACAGTTAAGAGAAAAGAAGTTGTCATCGTTCTGCCTTTCTTAGGTTATCGCAGCGAACACCTCACAAAACAGCTGAGGTCTTGTATAAACAAATTCTACGGTATTTTCAACGTCAAAATAGTTTTTCAGAACACCCGAAGAATCAAGTCTTTTTTCCCTTACAAAGATAAAATAGCTCCTTCCTTCAGGTCAAAAGTAGTGTACAGAGCAAACTGCTGGGATTGCAATGATTTCTACATAGGGAAAACGAAACGCCGATTACGTGACAGAAAAACAGAACATTTTAAAGCCCTAACCACAAATTGTCACGAATCTGCAATTGCTGATCATGTTTTCTTAACCAACCATAGAATCAAGTGGGATCATTTTGAAATATTAGCAACGGGTCGATCAGACATGCATTGTAAAATTAAAGAGTCTCTGTTGATCCGTGATCTAAAGCCAACCTTAAATGAAAACGTTGGCAGTGAGAAACTTTATCTCTATTATTAGCATATTCTTGTCGTTTTATGTCAATCAATTTTGTTAGTTCCCAGTCCGTACAATTAGTTGTATTTTTTGAATTTAAATTTATCTGTAACCGAAAAATAATCACTTCTGATGATGTATGTTGTAACATACGAAACGTTAAGTTTATAAAAGTTATGCAGTTCAAGCAAATGTTTGTAACCGCTGTTTGCGTTTTATTCTTATTGAAACTAAAATGGCCCAAGTCAAAGAATTTTTATGAGACCTTTTATCTAACCCCGGGGAAAGAGATATTCCCTTTAATATGGGCTATATTGGTATGTGCGGCCCCAAAGGGTAGGGTTTTCAACCATTTTTCTTATTAAATAGGGTATGGTTTTAGAACTCTAGTCTTGATTTGGGAATGTTTCTTAGAAGAAACCACTTGTTCATCATTATCACTAAGACCGTCATCAAAAGCCCTTCATAACATGTTAAGGGCGACTGTGCCGGCCGCAAGGGTCATAGAGTATCGAAGTTTTGGTCAGATCATAAATAGGGTAGCAAAAAGCGCAGATTTTGGTCATATATTGGGCAAGAACTTTGGCAAGGTGGGCCGCACACCACCACCCAACGTTTCTGTGAGTACCCCTACCCCTCCGCGGGGATCTAACACAGGCGAAGACGTCCGTTAAGGTTCAAAAGGCATAACTCCAGGAACTGATGCGATTCACATGGCAGTTCCTTTGACTATGTTCGCCGGTCGAGGCTCAAAGGACCAAACGATCTTTCTACTTGAACGTTTATCAATTACTGTCCAAAGCATCGAGACAGTCAAGAATCCCTATGACTGCGGTAGGAAACAGGAAAACACATGTTTTCCTTGCTCTCTTTTGATCTAAAAGTACTCCTCGTCGTTCGACGTTTTTTAATCTGCAAGAGAAAATAAACATCAACTGTAAACAATATAAAACTACAGGGGTTTTACCTTCAATATCGAAAGTCGTTCGCATTTTTTCCTTGGATTTGCAACCAAGCAAGCAATTGGCTTAAAAATATCTCGCGCCAATTTGTCCTCCAATCAGAATTGAGGTAAAACCAAAACCAATCATGATTTGGGAGCTTAGAGTGGTTTTCATTTTTCTACGCCGCACGATTGGCGCGCCACTTTTTCATCCAATCAGAAGTACAACCAAAACCAATTGTGACGCGTTCGCACGCATTTTCCCACACTTTGCGTCAGCCATCGGCAATTTCTTCGAGTTTTGATTGGTTCACTGTATTGTCTGTGTGCTTTGTGATTGGCTAGAGTAATTACTTTGGTTTTGGTTTTACGACACTCAAGTGAAAACCGCTCTAAGCAACGAACATGCCGCCGCCGAGGACACAGGCCCCTGGTAGAAATCGAATTTATATTTCACCAGCGAAATTTGCGATTGTCTAGATCTGTTCGGTACGACAGCAGCTCTAAAATCATGCTTAGGCTAAATATGCAGTAACATCGTCCAATTTCGCAAATCGGGTAATATCAAAAATTAGCAGTCGTCGTCCAAGTTCAGTAAACGACGCAGAACTTTGTCATTTTAGGTTCTTGTTTACAGAGGACGGCAAAGAAATGTACAAAGATTTAAAACGCACGTACACAGCTGCTTCGTGTCAGCTACACGTGTTTGCTCTGAGTTTTATATCGTCGTCTCTTAATTTTGATTGGTTTACTGATTATCTGTGAGAATTGTGATCCGGATTATTTTAAGCAATGTAAAAAGGCAAAAAGAGGAGAAAGGACGACAATGAAAGGAAGATAAACGGGTGGTGGAAGAAAAATAGGACTGACTTTCCTTTTAATTTTCATATCATCACCTTGGGGCGCGACTTCAATTCTTTAGCACCGTTTTCATAAATCCAGAAATATATATTTTAAAATTTTCATGCACTTAGTAAAATATTTAATTCTTAGCAGCTTAGAATTCATCTACCTTTTTACTGTTGTTATTCCCTTCAGTGGGATATGAGTACGATGTTTCAGGAAGACTTTCGGGCTGCAATTTCAAAATGAAAATTATTCTTCAGATGCAGGTTAATTAACAATTAGATTATGAGCTCGGGATTTCTATCGTGTGATAGTTGACGAGGGCGCAGCCCGAGTCAACTATCGCGCGATAGAAATCAAGAGCGAATAATATATTTTTTTAAGTATAAATCTACTAGTCGTTCAAGACTTAATCTAAATCCTCTTCTCAACACTTCAAAAACGCCAAGAAACGGCTGTCATTTTGTTAACAAGCGCACACTGTTACGCTACTCACTATCTATCACAGAATAGATAGTCAGTAGCGTAGCCAATCAGAGAACGGCATTCGTGACAGAACGCTAGTAGATTTATACTAATACAGTATATGAACTTTATTATATGGCTCTATCTCAAAAGGACTGGGGGCTATCACATTCACGAATTTGATTGGCTGAAATCGATATAGAAAGCAGTCTAGATTTCTCCATCTAGACCGGTAATGTGTTGCAGTGAAACGTTGTAAACATCTAACAATATTTATGAATGAAATTGCCAAAAAGCCTGATGAGGAAAAAGAAAAAAAAAAAAAACGACGAGCAAAGTTTTTTAAATTCACGTCATCGCCGTTCGCAAGCAAAATGTCAGCAAATAGAAACCATTTACTTTAAAAGAATTGAATTGGTCAGTCTTGTTTGCGCCATATATAATGTAATAATCATCTTATTAACTCTGTTAACTGAGCTTAGTAGAGGTCTCTGGGAGAATCTTGACCCAGCTCGGTCGTGTGTGCAGACCGAAAGTTACCGCGGTCAAGATTCTCCCATACAGATCTCTACTTCGCGGGTGAATAAGTGCGAAATAATAAAATTAAACCTCAAACTGTTGACTGAGCCCGCAGTTTTTGTTTCCAAGTTACTACGCAACCTATCAGTCAAGCGTTCGCACGAAGGTTTTGGTCGGATAATAAAGAACGGAATCTTGTTCACCAGACTTGAAATTGCACTCGTTTATCTTAGATGCACACTAACGACGTAGTGTTAACTCGACAACCAACAACGCCCCTCCATTTCACTTTCTCTTTTTCGTTGACCCCCAAGCATATTAAAGGCTATTTTACTTGAAGCCCTCCCTTTCAAAAACGAAGTATTTCCTTACCGAGGAGAAAAGTCCTCTCCAAAAGTTTTCTAACCTATCTATCTGTCTCTGTCGATTAATCTGGTATTGTTGTAATCTTTTAAAAGCTTTCTTCTCCTCATCAGACATTTCTGCTTGTGATGATTCCAGATCTTTGACACGATGCACCAAATCATTGTGCTCCGCTCTGAGACCATGATAGGCAAAGTCATGGAATTCTCTCTTCAAATCCTCGTTGCATTTGCACGTTTCAGCTACCATAGCCTGAATGTCGCTGTAAAAATCCTGTAAACTCTCGCTAAGTTTTGTCAAAAGATCCAATTTGACGGCAGTTTTCAATTTATCTTCCCAAACTTCCTGTACTTGTAACGGGGATGTTACTTCTGTTTTAAGCTTTTCGTCGAGGTTTTTTAGCCGAATGCCGATTTGACGTTCTCTTGCCGCTTGATCTGTATCAAGATTATTTCTTGTCGCACCTGAAATGTCTTCCAATTCAGCGGCCGCGTCAACAGAATTGCTAAGACCCTGCAAAGGCAATCAATCAAGATTTACATCTTAGCAAATTCAGACCGCTAAACACTTGAGTATTACCTCAATATTACCGATATCTTATTTTCTGTAGAGCCGTGACCTAAGGTATCCTTCTCATTCCCTGCGTCCCCCCGCCCCCTATCCCCCTCACCTCACACAAAACCATCTTCTTCCCACGCCGGTTGTGATACACGATACAACCACTATAAAAATATAAGGATGACTGATTGCACTGGAAACAAGAACTAACACACATAATGCATCTTTACTTGATCTAGTGCACACCCGAACCAGTCAATAATTCTTTTCGCATTCGCAGCACAATTACTCAGAAGAAAATGTTTATTGTACAGTAATGAAATGGTGACGAGTGAAATAAGGCTATAATTTCACGCGCGTTTTGTCTTACTTCTAATAATTTCCCCCGTCTTTGGGTGAGAGAAATAATCTGAATTTGGAAAAAACGCAAGTGAAATTATTTCTTTATTTCACGAGTATCCCGGCGACGAATTATGCGTATAATCATGGGTTTTTTACTTGTTTATTGTATCGACACATATTTCACTCCAAACGTTGCCATGGCAATTTTGTAATTTCACTTGTGAAATTGTAAATTAACGCTGAAATTTCGCTCCAAAATTAAGGAGTAATTTGTCACACATGATATTTGTGAAAAATAATCCGAAGGCAAAAAACAGAATTTAAAAAAAAATCCATTTTATACAGAAATCAACTTTACGCAGCGGTACAATCGCTAAAAAAACTTGATGATGAGAAAGAAAGATAAACTGCACTAAATAATTTCATACGGCAGGACATATCCATTAGTCATAAGCATTCTTTGCCAGCCCCGTGTACCTGTTCTTCATTGTCCTGCTCCTGTTGTCTCTGAATCGCCAGCACCCTTTCCAGCTCCGAGACCTTAGTATGCAATGCTGCGATCTGTTCATAAAGAAAAATTCAACAGTATTATTAGCATCCAACTCTTAAAGAGCCCCCATTTTCAGGGTCTGCTCCTTCTTGTAGCTAGAAAGTCTAGTCGTTCATTAAAAAAATAAGAAAGCCGTCAAGAAAGAAGACCATCATCTGAATGTTATTTAGGTGTTGAAGTCTTTTTCGAGAATTTTCAGTGCTTCTCTTTAAACCAGGGGTCTTTAAAACAGTTTGTGTAAGTTTTATTTCTAGAACCCACTGTTGGTTCCTTCGCTTTTCAGCTTGTTGTAATTTCGCCAAACACTAATTTGGAATTCAGGGAAGAGAGATGTGAGCATATGCAGTGAAAAACTGTGCTGTGTATCAAAGAGACTTACTTCTCGTTCAAATTCCTCGTACTTCTCTGCCGCAGTTGACAGCTTGTCTTCTAGTTCTTTTATTGTGCGCCCCATTTTAGAGTCCTGTTTCGGTTCAAAGAAAACTATTATACGGTCATTTTCATCTTGGGGTCTGATCTTTGTAG
Source organism: Platygyra sinensis (assembly GCA_019787425.1). Taxonomy (NCBI): domain Eukaryota; kingdom Metazoa; phylum Cnidaria; class Anthozoa; order Scleractinia; family Merulinidae; genus Platygyra; species Platygyra sinensis. Next base: position 14,200 of record JAHPZR010005336.1, read on the forward strand.
CATCCGCTTTAACTCGTTTTTTAGAAAAAATGGATAAATAAATTCCTGGGAAGACCTATCGAAGGACATTCACGGTTTCAGTGACGTTGAAATCTAACTAAATATGGAAATTCGGTTGAAAAGACTGATGTGCGCATACAACTGCAAATTTCAAATGACAAATCAGTCTGCGCGAAATTTCTAAAGCTAGAAGTTCAACACTACCAACAGAAATAATTCAGCGAAAATTAAATCATCCGTTAGAGGAAATTTTAGTTTGAATTTTTGAAACGTTCGACCGTGCTTTCACCTCAGAGAAACCAAATAATCTAGTGTTTCTAAAATCATGTTACAGTCGAGAACTATTTCATTACCTCTTTCCTTAGGACCTCTAGATGTCTGCAGTTGCAGTTGCAGTTGCAGTGTATCTCCATTTTACTTATTATCTCGTTGAATATGTCATTCTGACATGGAAGAAAAAAAACAAAATTAACTTCTCCAAAACTAAGCTCAGATTCTTTGAACAAGTAAGGCAAATTCTCGGTGCTTTACTACTGAACTTCAAACTGAACTGAGTTGAAGCCCGCTATTTCGACCTCGAGCCAACTCTCAAGGTAAACAAGAAATACATCGAAAGAGCGGGAATTCAAAATAACCGATATGATAGCAAATGACCGAAGGGCAAATTCAAGGGAAATGTTTTTGAGTTCGAAGTAAAGGGGATTTTGAAATGACTGAGTTCCATTGAGCGTACCCTACGATTGAGACGCAAGATCTTGAAGACCGCCTGGTTGCAGGTTAAAAGCTGTAGTATTCACAACTACGTTTGGCACAGGCAATTGTTTCAAATCTTTGAAAAGGCTCACCAAAATGCCTATGTCATATTTTCTACAGCATAACAAGTTGGCCGCAATAAAACGATATATTTCATGTTAACGGTCTTTTCTCGTTTCTAACAAGAACATCGAGGCTGAGATTTTAATGACACTAGAAAAGGTTCTTTTATGACAACATCTCGACATTACCTTTAGCGACATATTTGAAACTAAACGATGAGATTGTATGTAGCTCGGTACAATAGAAGATCTTCGGTTGCATAGTCGTTTGTATTTTTTTAATTCAGGACCAAAGGAATGACAAAAATATGCTGAAAACTGAAACGACTACAAATGGATTACTTATGAACATCTTATTAACGTTTCAGGCTCCAACGGCAAAAAAAAAAACTAAGAAAGATCAGCTTCATTCCAAACATCAGTCGCTTTTATAAAACCTGAAAAACGTTTCTGCGAATTGGTTCATTTTTTTTGTTTTAACACTAGTTTAACGTAGACTTACGTACCTGGATGGTGTCCATACACATCAATTCATCTGCCACGTTCTTCAGCTTTGCTTTGATTAAGGCGGCAACCAAGTTTTCACGGTAGCGTTTCGTCCCTCCCGACCCATCCAACGCACAAGAACTGTGACGCAGCACTCCCTGGTGGAGCCGCCTTGATCTTTTTGGATTGAATCAATGTCAGCTTCCCTGTATTTTAGGGCTCGCTCCAAGTCTCTCCACTTGTCTCCAATCATTTCTGGCAGCTGGTAATCATGGATGTCACTCTCCGTCATCTGATGACTCGGGTCCAGGCCCATTTGAATTGGATCATTATCTGTAACACAAGTAACAAATTAAAGCTACCGTGATGGGGCTATAAAGGTCGGATGACACAGTGAAGTTTTCACAGAAGAAAACGAAACTTAACGGTATATAAAATGCTCTATTCGAAAACAAGGCCATCGTAAATGAAACGTGATTTTCTCGAAAAAAGAGAGGCAACGTACCTATTCGGGTGGGTTCGTTGCCCTTCGCTTTCTCTAGTGATTCCCTCGAGTGCTCGATCAGCCTAGCATGACCCAAAAGAGTCGCAGCAAGCTTAAAACGTAAGGTTACTATTTTTCCAAGATTTTAAAGTGGTACTTTGATCCAATTGTTACCCATTGTATTTTAGGATAATCGGGCATAGAATTCCACGAAAGATTAAAACTGCGATTTGGTAAGGTAGGTAAAGTCTACATACGAGCCAAGTGGCCCATCAGGCCAGAGCTTATCCCGGTTTCTGTAGCAGGGAGCAACTGGGAGTATTTCTACTCCCCCCTTGGATGGGATGCTAGTCCATCGCGGGGTTACACCCAGCATTAAATTCGCCGGTACTCATTTATACATCTGGGTGGAGAGAGGCACCGTGAGAGTAAAGTGTCTTGCCCAAGAACACAACACAATGTCCCCGGCCAGGGCTCGAACCCGGACCGCTAGCTCCGGAGTAAGATGGCCCGACGGCTATGCCATGCTGATGAGGCCTAACAAGGCCGAAACAGCCGTCCATGGCTGCCACTGCCCGGGTGATATGGCCGTGCGCATGCGTAAGGTACTGGCCAGACCGTGGGTTGGTGTTCGAGTGTGTCACTTGCCTTTATTGTTGTTTTGAGATATTTTTGTTCATCATATTTGATCAAACCAGGAGCCCATCACCTGATCAAACCTGGTTAAGTGACATCATCACTTAGCTAATTTGCATATTTTAAAAAATTTAATATCTCTGGAAAGAAAAATGATGGTAAAGAGCGTTTTTCATCTCGCCCAAACTACATGTCTATGTTTTAGAATGGCTTAGATAGGAAAGATGCAATTTTTGTTATAGTACCACTGTAACCTAAAAATCAGTTTGTTTTTGTTGAGATCACTGCACTATTATCAATCAAACCGTCAAGGGATTGGGAAAAGCATTCCCTCTTAAATTTAGCTCCCGTTGACGGGAACTGTCGAGTGCCGTATTATTAGCGGATGCGATATGTTATAAAACAACAATCAAAGCAAGTGACACACTCGAACACCAACCCACGGTCTGAACAGTACCTTACGCATGCGCACAGCCGTATCACCCGGGCAGTGCAGCCACGGACAGCTGTTTCGGTCATGTTAGGCCTCGCCAGCATGACATAGCCGTCTGGCAGAAAATAGGACTACATACATTAGTTCATAAGTAGTGATCTTTTGTTGATTGACATTTTGAAATCGGAGAAGTGAGATGACACGGTTGTTTTGCAAGACCTTTTTGGAAGAGATCGGTTCGAAATGCCATAGCGAGTTGTTAGAGAATAAAGCGTGGAATTCCGAGTACGACCAGTAAGTGTTGAGTGTGCCTTCAAATTCGGTACACCGTCTAAAACTGTAGTAACCTTGTATTAAGCAAGCATCTGGTGTCAAGCTTTTTTGCGCGAAATGGATTAATAATATTCACGAAGCTTGAACGCCAGTCTCGATTATTTATTGTTTATT
>JAHPZR010005339.1:0-7500 GCA_019787425.1 Platygyra sinensis
TAGAAATATCCGGCCGATTACGAAATATTCGTATTTTAATTACAGGGCTTACAATAATGTCGTAGTCAAATTTGATTTTGCCGCTCAGCTCGCTTTTTAACCGGATGTGACGTCACTTTTCGTTGGATGATCCTGATACAAAAAATGTGCCAGGCGTCGTAGAGTGTTCTCCCCCGCCCCTGGATATCATGTATGAAGGTGCGTTTACAGTACTTTATTGCAAGGGTGACCTCAGCAAACCCCCAACAAATGCGTATTTTCCTTTATATTTCTGCCATCATGGTGGAGTTTTTTAGAAGGGGTCAAACGAATTCGATGTTAACAGAATTATGCAAACTTTTTATTTGATGTGAAAGATGAAGTACTCCCTTAGTGTACCATGTTTCACAAAATCAGTCATATAGAACCCACCAATCTCATGTGCAACAGTGGATGTGTACCAGCATCCTCTGGCAAGGGAAAGCATCTGCCTGTTACCTGTCCGTCCCACATATGACGTGCATCTGACAAATAATTGAACAAGAAAAATCCCAACGAAAGCAATCACAAAATAAGGTAATAGAGGACGTAGTTCCCGTTGTTGTGGTCTATCTCCGTCACTTACATCATCACTCATCATGGGTTGGGAGGGTTCAGTAAGCTCATGAATGGACTGATAGCGGCTGCCATTAGCGCCCTTACTAAACTGATGTCCGAGCCCACCGCAGAAAGCAATGTAAAGAAGGATATGTATGTTTGTCCTCTCACTCGCGACATTACGAAAGTGGGATATTTTCTTTATTTGTCTGCTGAACGAGGCAGCCCGAATATGTGGCTGAGTGCATGCAATAACGATGTTGAATTTATGTATCAATTGGTGCGCTTGTTTTTTACGTTTTGCGTGACCCTGCGATGGACTACTGATCAAACCAACCAGGAAGGGATGAGTGCTCAGTGCTACAGGAAACCCTTTTACTCTGTCAAAATTTAAGTATGCCACTTCACTGCTTACCCTTGGCCAATCTGAAAGTAGGCATAAGCGCTCTCCGTTGTCCTTTTCTTAAACCGCACACACGTTTGAGTTCTCCACAAATTCATGGCAGCATTGATTGCTGACATAGCGCTTGAACTTCTCTCTATTAGTAATAATAGAAACGCGTATATTTAGTAAATTTAGAAGCATTAGAAAGATGGTAAATGTTTACAGCGCACAGCTTACAATCAAAGCGCACTTACATTGTGAAATTTGGTTGAGGCTACTGGAGCACGTACTGTTATACAATGAACTTCCGAATTATAAGCCATGGGATAGACAACTTAAGGTGGCTGAAAACAGTTTCCAGTACATTTCAAGACTTAGAGTTTGATGGGTCATTATAACCACCCTATACTGTTCGACGCCAAAATCATGGTATCAACAAACTGCCCAATCATCGGGGAACAAGTTGTGTTAATTTTGTGGCACAATAGGTTACCATAGCAACAATATGACCTGCTAAAAACACCCTTAATTTTAGCTCTTAACTTTAGGGGGTCGCAGAGCTACCTTAAATTTTCAAAAATTTAAGGTGGCTCTGAACCCGTTTCGCAGAATTTTTTAAACTTTGCAAAAAGTTGCATCTTATCATGCTGGTTACAATTCGATAATGAAAAATGCGGGTCACCGAGCTCGCTTTTGAGTTATAAGCGCTTAAGGCTAAAATTAAGGGTGTTTTAAGCAGCTCATATTGTTGCTATGATAACCTCTTGTGCCACAAAATTAACAGCAACTTGTTCCCCGATGATTGGGCGGTTTGTTGAAACCATGAATTTTGGCATCAACCAATAAAAGAGTGGTTATAATGATGCATCAAACTGTAAGTCTTGGAAAGTACTGGAAACTGTTTCCAACAATGGTTTTTTGTGTGGTGTTATAAACGGGAGGTGGTGACAAAGCGTTTAAAAAACACGTTACGAAGTAAGCTGATTAAAGATAACTTGACACTAATGCCTTGGCCAAACGGAACTGCAAGTAGTCGCAAGTGGACGCAAGTTCAACTTACGTAGAGACTTACGTTGGATGTGGGCCAAACGGACTCGCAAGTTTCCTCGCAAGTACACGCAAGTCGTAAAAAAAAACATTTTAAGGCATAATTTTCTCTATTTCCATTACCAGAAATCGCGGACATTTCGAGCCCGCTAAAAATTGTCAGCGGTATATCATGTTACACTCAGAACAATAAAATCTAGCTTATCGCCCTGTCAGAAAGGAAGCGTGTTTCTTACGATGTGCTTCACAGGTTAAGCACTGTTGATTATTGTATGCCGATAGGAAATAGGAAAAAGAAAAGATCTTCCTTGGTTTCTTGATCCGTTGTCCTTGCTTATTTTGAACCATTGACCAGGAATCCAAAAATTGAGAAGGTCAATGTAGTTCAACTCATTTCCTCTCTCGTCTTTGATTCCAACAAGCTCATGCCATTTCTTCAGAATTGGATAGGGGATGTATATTGACAGAGCAATTTCAGCTTGTCTACTGTCCTGCTGATGTATATAAGACAACGGGGAATCAGTGACTTGAAGCTTAAAATCAAGGGCTTTCTTTTCGAAATCGAGCAAAACATGAGACATTCTCAGTGCCGAAGTGAATTAAGTCTTCCCATATATTACCATTCGTAATTTGGCGCTTTTTTTTCGCATTTTTTGAGCCTGTAGATATTTAGACAGCGGTAGAACATGTAAAACTGCCAGGAGGCTAAGCTGAAGTAAATATGGTGGATTTTGCTCGATGGAAAGTGGTTGTTCTTCGCGTTTCTTCGCATCCTGCAGGACATTCGTACCCTCAGAGAAGGCTACAACCATTCGTGATGAAGCACTTTTTTGGTGTTGCTGGGCGGCCTTCTGTTTTATCATGAAAGGATTTATTTTACTTGCTTAAAACGACCGTAATTTGAGGAAAATTTTGAGGGGTCGGCACCGATGGAAGCTTGAAACACACGGGCAGCACAGAGCTTTGAAGTCAAGGTAAGTGGAGGTATTTTGATGAAACTAGTAAGCAAGTACAACCATAAATCCTTGTTATTTTGATGCTATTTGGCGGCCCGAAGAATGAGCGAAACAGTAAAAAAACCTTCGCTTTGTAGAGCAGTTGCATATTATTTATCAGCGAAAGGTCGGCACATCGAAATTAATTTATTTAAGCTAGCGAAAATTGAGATTTTGTTTCAGATCCCATACATTTCTTTATAGCATCGGGACGCCATTTTTTAAGTTCCATTTGATTGACGTGCGGTTTTCGTGACGCAATAAGACTCGGATTTCTGGTAATGTCATTGGCTAATAATAGGTTAATGGACGTCATTCAACTCGCGTTGACTTGGGTTGGGTGGCCAAACGGTGAAAAACTTGCTTTGACTTGCGTGCAAATTTGTTCTCGACCAAAGTGAGCGCAAGTCATCGCAAGTCAACGCAAGTTCATGCAAGCCCTGGCCAAACGGAGTCGCAAGGAGACCCAAGTTTTCAACTTGCGTCTACTTGTGACTCCGTTTGGCCAGGGCTTAAGCCGTAATCCTTCACAAAACGCAGCATTCTTCAGGAATAAAGCCCTGGCCAAACGGATCGGCAAGTAGTCGCAAGTGCACGCAAGTTAAGGCTTGGCCAAACGGAGTCGCAAGTAGACGCAAGTTGAGAACTTGGGTCTACTTGCGACTCCGTTTGGCCAAGGCTTAACATTCAGCAGTGTCAAAAGACTTTTCAGACGACTTATTTGGAGTTCGTTTTTTGATGGTTACAAGCGTTTAGAGTTGGTAAGGGTTTCAACACCCCCGTACCCCTTCAGTCAGAATAGGGTTAAGACACCACCGATGACTGAAAAGACCGCGTACATGCTAAACTAATCACGGTCGTTCAAGGGGAAAAACTGAAGGTGAAAAGGATCCTGGTTGATAAAACTAAAAGTATACATTGTTCTTGCTCTTTGAGTACTGTTCCGTTCTGCTACAGCACCAAACATGGAATATCCAAGTAATTTTCACCATCAGTTGATATGTTTTTTAAATTTATTTGAAATTATATGGTTAATTTGACCAAAATGTAACAACCAGTCAATGAATAAAAGTGCATGCTTCCATGATTAATTCACTGAAGGATACAGGGTTGATAACTTCTCTGCCAGAAAAACAACTCAAAATCTTCGGTGTGATAAGTTCAACAAGAGTACTGATTTATTACTACCTATTGCTGGATCCAACTGATAGACAAGAACTGCTCCAGGCCATAAATTCTTGCGAATTGATGCGCGGCCTAGTCCAGCCTTACTGACGTCTTCTCCGAACATCGCAGCCATTCTCTGGGCATCGGTAAGGATCATGTCGCCTTCGAACAAGTTCTTTCTTTCCAGGTCAACATTTTCTAAACAAAAGAGGGTCAGTTTTTGCTGAAATTCAATATTGCCTTCAGTTGGTCTTCTTATGTTCTTATGTTGAAGAGATTAAACTGAATGATTATGGCACAGTGTGCTTGATCTTATACCATACCTTCTGGTCGATGTAAGTTAGCGTGAGCTGTACAGACCAGGAGCAATAATATTACCTTACAAGTAGTCATTTTTTTCTCGCCGCGGCTTCCCTACAGCACGGAAAAGGATTGGATCATCAGCTTAAATAGAAAGCTGCTTCTATTCAAGCAGAAAAACAGGAATATTAAACCAGCTTGTTGGATTTTCCTTTTTAATTTTGGACTTCAAATACAGCAGTTGTCACTTGAGAAAGGTTTACGTTAAATTGACGTTTCGCATCATGAACACAAGAAAAAAATTCAATAGAGAGCAGGCAATATTTTTTCACAATTATGAATTCAAATCAATTATTGTTTATCTGGCTCAATTGCTATATATATACTTTTTACACATCGTGTTGCCATCGTTTAAGTTGAAAATTAAAAAGACAGAAAAGGAAACCATTTCAAAAGATAATATACTAATTGCATATTAAGAAATAACATAACTTTGAAACGCTATAACTCTGAGGGTCTATCAAGGACTAACTATTTATATACACCTAGAGTATTCAAGTGAAAATTTAAAGAGAGCATGTTTACAGTTCTTTTTATCTGCCACGCGACTGACATGATTGTGGACTCTCAATTCAGCACCATTCTTTTTCCGTTGTTACACGTTTTTAGCACCTGAAAGGCTGCTCAATCATCTCTACGCTCACTTGGCTGACTTTTCATTTCGTTTTTGCAATAAAAAGAAAACGGATTAATAAAAAATATAAGTTTCTGCCATCGTAGCAGTCGTCCTTGATATTAAAAACATCGTATTGAAAGCATTTAATTTAATTGATGGATAATATAATTTAAAACAATCCAAGCAAACAATCATGAATATTAATTTTGGAAAGGGAAGTAATGTTATATATAACATGAAACCAGATTTTTATTATTACTAAAATTATTATTGGTTTACTTAATTTATTTAATTTATTAATTGTATCATACTTGTATCTCACATAATTATTGATTTAGTTTAGCTTTAGATTTAGTTTAGGCAGGTCCACATCAGCTGTAAAGTTGCGAAAATTTTTAACCTGCGTTATCAAATAAAGTTATGTATGTATGTATGTATGTATGTATGTATGTATCTCATTAGACATCATCTTTAAGTAAGATTTGAACCATCGTCATGAATTCCAGCCAACCATACCTTTAACTGAGACTGAAAATCGCGCAATCTTTTCATTTTAAGTTGTAAATCGTGGGGATGAACCCCTTGTTCAGTCAGATTATTTAAAAGAAAACGCGCGAGAAGGCACGGCTTCCTCTCCCTCTCTCAAACAAACATACGTACCGTATTTTCTCAATTAAACGCCCCCGGCGTTTATTTAAAACTTGGCTTCCGGGACCCGGCGTTTATTTGAAGCCGGCGTTTAATCGGGGTCCGGCGTTTATTAATGAAGAAAACTTTTCATCATTTTTAGGTTGATGTATTATTTCACATTCTTTGAGATCCGTGCGCATTTTGTCAGTCAAGGCGGGACGATTTCTCCCTTGGACCCGACCTGACATAATGTCCCTGTATCTCATACATACGGTATTACAAGTCATACGGCATTACATACGGCACGTGTATATTGTAATCAGTATTTATGCAAAGAGAACAAAACGTTTAAAGTTTAAAAACGGCAATGTCGCCAACGTCCTTTATGTTTCTATCAATTGCGAGCACTACAACAGAAGAAAGAGAGTGCGTCAGTCATAACAACAGGAACGTGAATATTGCTATATATTTTCAATTTTGCTTTGTTGTACAGCATGTACACCGCAGTCAATGTTATACCAGACTTGTTCGTTAAGCATTTATTAAAATAACAAAAGCAGTATACCGTACAGTATGTTTCATAGCAATGCTTTTCTAGTGAATATCTGTACTTGTTGGCTCGACGCAAATAAACGCCGGGACCTTGAACAAACGCCCCCGGCGTTTATTTAAAAATTAGCAGTTGTGACCGGCTTTTAAACGAGGCCGGCGTTTAAAGTGCCCCTGTGACAAAAAAATAAATTACTTTTTTCTTTGGATATGTTAACTAAACACTAAGTGACCCAAGTTTTAATCCTTGATTTAGAAAAGGCACCTATTTATTTTAACTGGAACTTTCCTATTTAATGATCCGCCATTACTAAATTTAAGTTCTTGAGAGAGCTGGATCGAGGAGAAAATGACGTCAAAGGCTCACTAGTTTAAGAATGCAATGCGTGTGTACGTTGCAGAATTAATAGGCAGCACGGGAGTTTTGGGCTTTCACACTTTTAAACTCGCACTTTGCATACATAATAAGCTGCGTTCACACGCTCAAATTGTAAGCTGGTGAGCCTTTGACGTCACTTTTCCCGGATCCAACCCTCTGAGGTCAAATCGGTCAGGTTTGAACGTGAGTAATGGCGGATCGTGAAATCCAAAACTTACACTCAAAGTAAACAGCCTTTGGATAAAAATGAAAGGTCAGAATTCTGCCAGTAAAGTGTTAAGCAGACACACTTTCAGAATCTTAAGAAAAAAAGGAAGTGATTTTTTTGATCACAGGGACACTATAATCGGGGTCCGGCGTTTGATCGAGAAAATACGGTAATTGAATTTTCTGTGAAAAGCTTTAATTTGTATCACTGATGTGCATGGTAATGAAGAGCTTTTCTAAAAAAAATCAGTGAGGCTTTATTTATTACAGGATATTCAATGGTGCGAAACTTTCCCTGTGGTAAATCTACAAAACTACCGCGAATTGAACAGAAAAGCGGAAGATAAACAGAAGACTCATTTCAGACATCTGTAAAGATCAAAGCACTTGGATACGATTCGTAAGTTTCTTATTAGCTCTTTCAGTTGCATTTCTGACAGAACTAATACGAACAAAAGACGATAATCGAGCGTACTTAATTTCCATCATTACAGCTAAAAATAAAGAGGCCGTGAACTGGAGATGTTTGAGATGTTGGCGCGATATCCGTATGGACTTTGCCGACCCAATACAATGTAGATGTAGAGGT
>JAHPZR010005339.1:12500-16928 GCA_019787425.1 Platygyra sinensis
CCTCCAGCAGTGAAGCAGAAATTGTTCGAATTGGAGGGGAAAGTTTGAAGATTTTTCCAAGCCGACCGGATAAGAGGACCAATGGACTATCCTTCTTTGCGTTGGAGGGAAAAATCGAACAGCGGATTCGAATTTCGGCGAGAAAACGGCCTCTCGGATCAGGTCTTTCGAGACAGCAGTGTCCAGCCTTGACTTCGTCTATAGAAAGCTAAGACAAACACCTCAAAACCCCCCAAAAACGACGAAATAGGCCAAATGGACAACAGAAATAAGGCAAGGTGAGTTCATTTACTTAGTTTTATTCCAAAAAAGTAACATTTTATTTCGTTGTGCGATTTTATCCTTCGTTATTTTAAATTCCATACAATGCCTTGTAGAGCGCTCAAATTCTCAACGGCCCAATGTGTAACACAACACCGCGCACTTAAGTCAGTCACGTCTCACTCGATACGCTTACATAAATCATTAATATTTGATCGATTCCTCGAATCGTGAGTTTGGGAGGCCTGTGCTTTTACAGGGTTTTTATCCCGAAGAAGCAATATGACGGAGCAAGACTTCACAAGATGCGACTGCTTGGAAATTGGAACTGGTAACCAAATTAACGGTCTGTATTTCATAGCGGAGAACATAACCTAAGTGTGCGTGTGTATCAAACAAGGACCTAAACAGAAATAAACACTTCACGACACACAGATTTTTTGGTGCGTGACTTAAGCCTAGCCAGCTGACTAATCGCATGAGGAAGTTTCATTTAACACACCAAGACCTGTTTAAGACAGCAAGTGCGCAGCAGGAATCTTTTGTCTTGCTGGCAAGACTTTTTTAATTTTGATAATTATTTAATACTGTACTGCGATGCGAAATCTTCGAGTGTGTTTCTTCCTTCTAAAAAGAATAGAACAGCTTAACATTAAAAGAATTATAAGAACGCTTTGTCTTTCTCTTTTTTTTTTTTGCGTGTGGTCAAACATATCGGAGACTTCTCAAATCAAGCAAACTACTTTCATAATTGGTGAATTGCGTGATCGTTTCATGGGTAGAAGGGACAGTTCTTTTAACCAAGTTTTCATTAATATCGGTCATCTTCTTGAATTCCTCAGAGGTTTTGTTTCAACAACTGTGTCACTGAGACAAATTCACTAAACATTATCACTAACTGAAATTATTGTGCAAGGCTAAATCCCCTGGACAGTTTAACTTGATTCTGACAGGAAAATAAAGTGAACACAAAGCTCTAGAAAAAATACACAGTCAAAGCTCCCTAAAGAAGGAACATCCTTGATTCCATAACCCCTGGCTAGAGCCCGGATTGTGTCTTGTTTATATCTATATTGAAATAAATGGAGAAGCATTAGTCAGAAAACTTATTTTCTGAGTTCCCAACGGGAGTCGCACCGATGACCTTCCAGAATAACGGGTGGATTCTCGAACCACTGAGCTATGGAGGACTCGTGGCGAGCAAGGTCGTAAACTCAGGTTCTAGAGAAGGGCAGAGAGCAAAGTTGAGAAACTTCGGGTAAGTTCAATTGAAAATTATGAGCGTTTGACATACGGTCTTATTGCTCAATTAGAAGTAGATTGTTGTACTTAAGTTTCACGCAGACATCTTTGCAGCCATAACTTGTAGACCAGTGTTGTTTTCACGAAAAGCCAAAAATGATCCTGCACTTTCAACCTTCACCTTTGACGATTATTCACCTCAGGTTCACCTACTTCGCTTGCGAAAAAGTTGATGATTATTATTAGCAGAAGCAACAGTATGATCTACATGAACTACTATAATTCGTCCCTCTATGAATTGGTTCTTGTCGGCTTATCCTTGATCTTGGGATGCCAGAGGACTGTGAATCTTTAGGGACCTTCATACTTGAGTACCAGTACACACCTGTTCGAGATTGACTTCAAGTATGACATTCGTGTGCTTGAATGAGATAATCGCTTGTTACCGACTAATTTTCTTGCTTATACAGCGGTTTTATTTGCTGAAAGCAATATGACGGAGTAAGACTTCACGAGATGCGACTACTTGGAAATTGGAACTAGTAGGCAAATTAAAGGTCTGTATTTCAGAGAGGAGATCATAACCTAAGCGTCAGGCGTGCTATAGTTCGCCTTAACCTTTTCTGTATATCAAGCTAGGACCTAAACAGAAATAAACACTTCACGACACACAAATTTTTGGTGCGTGACTTAAGCCTAGCCAGCTGACTAAACACATGAGGAAGTTTCATTTAGCACACCAAGACCTGTTTAAGACAGCAAGTGCACAGCAGGAATCCGTTTTGTCTTGCTGGCAAGACTTTTTTAATTTTGATCATTATTTAATACTGCATTGCGAAGCGACTAAAAAGAATAGAACAGCTTATCGTTAAAAGAATTATAAGAACACTTTGTCTTTCTCTCTGCGTGTGGTCAAACATATCTCAGACTTCTTAAATCATTCAAAGACAGCAAACTACTTTCATAATTGGTGAATTGCGTGATCATTTCATGGATAGAAGGGACAGTTTTATAATCAAGTTTTCATTATCGGTTATCTTCTCAATTGAATTGCTTGAATGTCTTGTATCAACAACTGTGTCACTGAGGAAAAATAACTAAAACATTATCACTAACTGAAATTATTGTGCTAGGCTAAAACCCCTGGACAGTTTAATTTGATTCTGACAGGAAAATAAAGTGACGACAAAGCTCTAGAAGAAATACACAGTCAAAGCCCCTAAAGAAGGAACATCCTTGATTTCATAACCCCTGGCTAACGCCCGGATTGTGTCTTGTTTATATCTATATTGAAAAAAATGAAGAAGCACTACTCAGAAAACTTATTTTCTGAGTTCCCGGACGGGAGTTGAACCCATGACCTTCCAGAATACCGGTTGGATTCTCTAACCACTGAACTATGGAGGACTCATGACGAACAAGGTCGTAAACTAGGTTCGTATGTGTGACGCATGTTGTGCCACAGCCTCCATTTTATCCAAGTCCCCATTTCACTCATCAGTAATATCTATATTATTACAAATTATTTTCTACCTTTAAGTGATTCGTGTTATTGGTGGTTTAATTTCGCCACAACTGTTTTTAGTTAAAAAGAATCATCGATCGTGGAGTTCAATAAAAGAAAATTTCATTATCTACAACATCCTTTAATACTTGTACGCCCGCCCCGACCTGTTCTGCTAGCTCGTTTCTAATAATCACTTCGCACAATTGCAAAACTCAATCTCCTCTTCCTTTGTTTTCCAAAGCTAAATTGTCTAAACCGGTCAAAACACAGAAACGGGTGGTGAAACTACATTGTCTGAAGTTAATCCACTGAACAAAAAGTAATAAATTATTGAGTATACGACAATTAGTTTGTGCATCTATATTGTTGTGTCTTCGAGAAGGCCAGAGAGCAAAGTTGAAAAACTTCGGGCAAGCTCAAAGGAAAATTATGAGCCTTTGGCATACGGTATTTTGCTAATGCAAGCATGATAAATATTTTGCTTATGGCTAAGAGTAAAATATGTCATGACCTCAGTAAAAGATAAGTTTGCCCGAAAGTCGAAATTGTTTTTAATTTTTTTTTTTTTTTATTCATATATAGATCTTATTGCGTCCTTTAATTCAAAAAAAGTTCTACGGAAAAAAGACTGAGTCTGTTTCTTTCCATTAATTATCTCTAACTAATACCTGTCAACAGGTTGTCACCAGAAGTAAACTAGATATTTCTTTATTGAATTATCTTGGTAGGTCTGGATATATGGCTAGCGCTCTAAAATGAGTGACTTCATTGTCAGTTAAAAGTTCTCATTAGAAAATAACAAAACATTTATTTCAGTTCTTTTTCCCTCACTTGACTTTGTTATGTCATTGCGTTCTCTTCAAAAGTCAAATCTGTAGTTTTTACATGAATTAAGTCGCAAACTGAGAACTTGTTTATACTTAAGCCTAGCGATGTAAGTACAAGCGCAAGCACAATAATTTTTAATTCACCGTGAAAACGGCCTTGACGCAGGCACAAGCACAAGGATCAAAATTTTTCCTTGCTTTGCCGCTTGTGCTTATGCTGGCGTTTGTGCTGCAACAAGTGAAAACAAAATGCTTCTAAGGCAGGTGAATATATTTCAATGTCTCGAAGCTCTAGAGTAATTTTTTTTAGTTTCATTAGCAAAACTCAGTGGCAGATGTTTCTGGTACTTTACGGCCGTCACGTTTGTGTCTCTCCGAAATGGCGTCTGCGTAAAAAGTTCTGTAGATTTGGCTGACACGCTTCTGCAAATAACGCGTGAATGAAAAACAGCAGAGACACGATTCTTAGCAAGGTTGTTTATATATCAATGATCTATCGTATCCCAGATTCTTGACTTTATTTACTGAATAGGTTACGAGTTTTAGTTTTGGTCACATGACTGGTGAACCCCGAGAATTGTTAAGTTTTTG
>JAHPZR010005340.1:0-12500 GCA_019787425.1 Platygyra sinensis
TTTGGCTGGATCTCCATATTTTTCGTCGAGTCGTTTCCACATCTCTTTGATGTCATCATCTATGCCTTTTACTGTTTCCGCTGGTTCCTTTTCCAAGCACGAGCGTAGAATATAGCACGCGCTGTCTTTATCCAGTGTTGGCATCACTTGCTTTTGAAAATCTTGTTTCAATTGCGGATATTCTCTGATTGTTCCATTAAAAGATGGCATTTTAGCTTTTTCCATGCGAACTGAAGTGCACAATTTTGTCTGGCGTTGTTTCTGTTCTCTGTCATTGCGGTGAAAGTTTGAATTTTTTCAATTGTCTCATTGTAACGTGTTTGAATTCTTCTAATCCATTCGATTTCATTTTCAACGGCGGCCTCATTTGATATCTCAAGTAATCTGGTGTGCGCGCTCTTACAGTCAGCTAGTGCGAGCTCGATGTCCCTCTCAGTTTTGCGTAAAGCCATCCCTGTGTTTTCGTCATTCGCTCTTGTTTCAATCACATTTTTAACATGTTCGACAAGTGCCTCAAAGATTGCTTCTGCGGATTTCTTCTTTAAAATACTCTATTGAACTATCCTTTGAAACTCTTCTTCTCGAAGTTTCATCATATGCTGGCGGTTCAATTCTACCTTTTCCTTCTGTTCAATCAATTGTTTTTCATTTTCATACTTCGTGTATACCGCCGATGCTCCATTATATTCTTCTTGTAGCTCATCGATCCATTTTTCACTTGTCGCAATCTCTTCCTCAGAGAGGTACATTAAATAAATGTCATGCTTACCTTCCACTGTAGACCATGCTTCGGTAAGTTCTTTAAACTTTGTTCTCAGAATCTCAGTACCTTTATCTTCAGCTATCGCCTTGAAGAATTCGTTCTTTTTTCTTGTGAATCTTGTCTTCGCGCTTCTACGTATCTTCAGGGCGTCTTCTGCCATTATACTTGGATTTGGAATGTCCTGCTAGTCGCAACAATCGCCAAGGTTCCAAATATTTCACAGTTTATTCAATCATCATCTTTACCGGAAAGTATTCGAAATCTATTAACAGATTACAATTATAGTCAATAAACGCCGGGATTAATAGACATTAACAAAGAATGACATTTACAGGAATCCACGATCGAGTCGACAGTAAGAAAGCGACGATAATGTATGCAAAATTACCATGAGGCGCGAAAATGAAAACCGCATACCAGCGAGTGACTGCCCCGCTCATTTCCCCGGTAGGGGATGCGAAGACCCGGACTTCCAGCGAATTCCCCGCCTACCCGGGAACCAAAATCAAGTGTATCTGAGGTGAAAGTCCCCCTAATCCCCCGCTAAGGCCCGAAGGGGGGGGGGGGGGGGGGGGCGGGGGGTTCAAATGACTGGTGCATAAACTTGAATTGGTCTAATAATGAACACTGAAATCGACAATTTGTGACAAATGCATTCAATTAAGTTGGCTTCTTTTTCGTTTATTAACTTCTATTTAGCACCTGGAAGCTAAAAGGTAACATGGTTTAACTTTGTACGTTTGCATGGATTAATATATCCGTACCATATCTGAGCGCAGTTAGATATTTAGTAACTTGTAATGGTTTTCCCGGCAGGAATGGGCAATTTTGTAACTAATTTTGGTGGCTTCGTTTAGAATCGATTTTGTAATTTAATGCTAGGGGCATTTTTGGTAAGAAATTTCCGTGCTGGTTGTGTAGTGTTAGTTTTAGCCTTGCAATAAAATTTTGCAACAAATCTGACAAATCAGATTAAACTGATCTATCTCAAAGCAAAATGTCGTGCTTTCTATCGCCACGTGTTCAGACCTTTGTGGGGATTCAAGAGGGACATCGGGTATCTTTTAGCTTACTTTAGTGTCACCAGAGACCATAACAGAGGGACAGCTATCTTGGCGAGGGCCGGCCTTTGTGATTTAGACGAGCCGATTGTCACGCAAATGTCCGTATGCGCCAAGAACAGGCACACATATCAGGAGTTCTGGCGTCCCAGAACAGCCTGTCAGTATCCAGCGCTTCAAGGGCGTCCTGGTACGAGCCAGAAAGGGGCAAAGGGCCGATGCTCAGTGAATCTTGAAATGGCTAAAGCCGTATACTCAAATGTAGTGTGTTTTCATTCAAGTCGGTTCAGATGCGTACATGTACTGTAACTTTCTTACCAACACTTTGTTGCATAACATATGCGTCGAAACATTTCATTGTGGTTTTTTTTTCAAAATAGTTTACTTTAGCCTTAGATTCTTGTATGGGAGAGTTTTTCTTGTCGTGCGTAGAAGCGGAAGGTTATTCTCGCCTCCTGTGTGACTAAGCTTGTTCCGGCATGTCGTGTTGGCTAACAGCCCTTTTTGTACCATTGTCGGATAATTGGATCATGAAAACAAAAGTGATACACCTTTAAAAGTTCCCAAAGAAATGACCCTGGAGATTTCGGATTTAAAAGGTTAACCCGGGCTTTTAGGATACATGCTGTATAGCACCTTAGCAAACTCATGCTGGTATAAAGCGAATGTATTTAGAAATAAGCCTCATCTTGATTAAAAAATTATAGGTGGACAATGTGATATCCGTTATGGCTACCTTCCCTATGTAAATGATTGTCACATGACAGAAAATTGGATGATTCCCAACTTGTGACATCATACAAAATATGTGATATGTTATGTTATCATCAAAACGATATTTTACGTCATTTCTTAAGAAAGCGATTGAAACGGATTTTTACGACAGCTAAGAGCCATTAGCGTCATTTGGCGGTTTTATCCGGCTGTATCATATTAAAAGCATGCAGTCTTAGAGGTAATAGGGGCACTGCTCCATAGAGAAAAGGTTAAATTAGAGTCAAATTAGCTGCCCTGAGAGGGATCTGCGTTCACATATATAGCTATCAGGTCGGGACACCCTCACCACAACAGAACTCATCTTCGATTCATCCTTGTGTTGACCCAGTTTTGATCTTCCTGATTCCCGCGATTCTAGATTATACTGTAAATCATCTGGGATTCATCTGAGTGACTTGGTTACGAAAACGTACGCTATTAAATAAAGAAGTACCTATGGCCTCATGGTTATTGCGCTCGTCCCCGGATCGAAGCGATCCGGGTTCGAGCCCTGGGCCCTACTAAAGTTTTCGCACCCGGAAAGCCGTGGCATAATCTCAAACCTTCTGATTACAGAGCTGTTTTATTTACATACTCTTAATATAACCAGAAGTTCCCTTCATGCAAGATTTTTCAGGAGTATACGCTGCTCTGTTTTTAGATACAGATTTACTAAAAATGGCTTTACCGGCCCGAAAAGGTTGCGGGGCTTTCGAGAAACGTGCCCCTGGTCGGGGACACTGTACATGTGTTGTGTTCTTGGGCAAGGTACTTTACTCTCACAGTGCCTCTCTCCACCCAGGTGTATAAATGGGTACTGGTGAATTGTTGGGGAAACCTAAAACATTGCGGGCGAGGGACCTGCGATGGACTAGCATCCCGTCCAGGGGGAATAGAAATACTTCTAGCCGCTTCATGCTACAGAAACCGAGATAAGCTCCGGCAGCTACGAGCCTGTCTGGCTCCAAGGCTTCACTTTTAATTGGTTAAGCCGAACAATAATTGTTAATCATGTCGATGCTCATTTCGAAGTGTTTTCCAAATGCAGGGGCACCCAACCACCGTTTCATCCCAAATGCTTTTAAACGCTGTTTCAGGCTATCTGGAGTACTATTAAAGCTCCGTAGGTTAATTTTAGGTTGCACTAAAAAAATTTTATCTGTTCGGTTATTCTAGGGGAATTTGAGTATTCTCGAATATTTTAGGGCTCTTTTGTTCATTTCCCGAAAACCTTAGGTCTTATCGCCTTTCCGAAAATGATAGCTAACCTTTTTACCGTACCCAAAACGACATTTTTAACAATCCGAAAACAACATACATTAAATTTCTCATATCAAGAAAGTTCGAGGCGAGAATTATCTCAAGAAAATTAGAGGGGATTAAAGGCCTTCCGTACAGATAATTTACCGAAACGATCCGTTGGGTGCCCCTACAAATGCAACGCAATGAAGAGCAACCAAGGTTTCAGTATAAGATAATAAGTATTGCTAATGCGAATACACACTGTTCAGATTGGCTGACTTTACATAGCCTGCGTTGCAGACTAAACTAAACCCCGTATAGTCCGTCTGCGAATCAGCGACCAAAAGCTTGTTCCGCCACCCGCGTGTTACCAGGGTATTTTTTATAATAGGTTCTAATTGGCTCTTGCATATGGCTGTTCTTTCGTGCACCGTGATTGGACGAGTGGATCTCGTGGAACCATGGTCACGCTCTCGATGAATACCAGATACACAAAATAAACACGGCGGCCGGCGGCGATCACGGAACTCGAGTCACGGAATTAGCGTTTGAAGCGGTGAAAAGCAGTTCGAACTATCTGACAATCTTCCCGAACAACGGGAATCTGTAAAAGTTTTTTGGGGGCAACGATGTCTTTGTTAATCTCCCTGCCGGTTTCGGAATATCTTTCATCTTTCGATGCCTGCCGATTGTCGATTGTCGATTGTCTAAACCAAACCATGCATACATGTCAAGTGCCTAAAATGTAAATCCTGTGGGGCTGTGAATGCTAACTGAACGTTCAAAGCGGCAAAGAAAATAAACATACCATTGCGTTAGCAACTCCGAACAACGTTTCAGTAGAACTTTTAGATTTAATTATGCCCCTCCAGGTAATTCCGTGATCGCCGCCGTGTTTGTTTTGTGTATCTGGTATTCATCGAGAGCGTAACTATGGTTCCACGAGATCCACTCGTCCAATCACGGTGCACGAAAGAACAGCCATATGCAAGAGCCAATTAGAACCTATTATAAAAAACCCTGGTAACACGCGGGTGGCGGAACAAGCTTTTGGTCGCTGATTCGCAGACGGACTATACTGGGGTTCAGTTTCGTCTGCAACGCAGGCTAACTTTACAGGGCTTAGAGCGAATAAAGATTGTTCAAGGACGTAAAATCTTTGTTTCTTGTGCGAAGGTCACGATGTTGTCGATTTCAATTAGAGCGTTCTGCCAAGTTTGCAAGTCTTAACATCGGCTAAATAGTAAGTTTCATTTTACAATCATCGATAGAAAATGCAAAGAAAGAATAAAAAAGCTAGAAACGTTTTCTAAACTGAGCGATAAACAGGAAACAGACCGTGACTAAATTTGCAGATATTCTGGCCACGTTTTCCTGACTTTTCCACAAGGCGTCTGGAGATCTACTGCTGATAATTCAGCAATGCTAGCTATTTAAACCGTTTCTAATTTTTTTTTTTTTGTCGGATCCCTGCATCTTAACGTGGCATGGTTAATTAAAACATGAACGAGAACGATCTGAGCTAGCGTGACAAACAATTTGCATAATTGAGAGTGAGAATCACACAAAGCCCAGAAAGTTCGAAGTCGCTGTGAGAAAGGAAGATAAAAAGCGCAAGGTATTTTTACATTTCTATCCTTCCTAACCTTTGCTTAGCAGAGTTCAGTTGGAGTTTTGAGCGGCCGGATCTGGACTTTGGAAATAAACGGCAGCGAAGACAAGCTATTTTCGCAGGTTTTCAGAAAGTGATATAACGGGTAGTAACAGATAAATTTTCAGGATCCCTCAAAACAAAATATATTAAAAGTAACGTCCATTTCTTACCTTTGAAGGGTCACTTGATGTAGGCATCATAACATTTTTTTGATTGCGTTTGGTGGTCTTTGAGCAGCGAGCTTCTCAATTTGGGCAATTTTCTGTCCTTACAACTCTCAAATTTATGCGTTTTCCGGCTATGATTGTTTTGAGCTCTAAAAAAATTATTTTGACGTATTTGCAAAATTCAAGTTTTTGGATTTACTTATGACCCAAGATAGTTCACTGAGAAAAGTTTGAGGGAAAACTTTTTTCCGACCCGAAATGCAGTGGACCGCTTTTAGGGCCGATTTACACGGTACGACTTTGTCGCATGCGACAAGTTTACGACAGGTCTACGACATGAATTGTTTCGTGTAAATCAAACCTACAACTCGCTAGCCTGCGTAGCTGGCGGGATTTCGCGCGCGAGTGCATTTGTTTTGGTTGCGAAGCCGTGAACGCGAGTGGCGAAGCCGTGAGAGGATTGGTGAAGAGTCGGGTTGAATTCCCGCCTGCCCAAATTCGTGGGTTTTTTTGAATCATGCGTTCACCAGTGCACGCGAATTTCGGATTGGCTGAGAGCACTGAAACGTCAATTAAATGTTAATCTATACCTCACTTCTGCACTTCTGACACTTCTGCAATTTGCCATGTGTTGGTATATTGTTTTGGCTCATTTCTTTTGCAGCATATGTTTTTAACTCCCCAAGTATTTGCTTTTGAGGGACAAGATATGACGTTTTCTGTGAACGTGTTGGTTCCTTGCATTCAATATTGTGACGCGGAGCCCGTGTTGTGATTAGAACTGTTTGCCTTCGTAAGTTTTTCATCGGAGCCGCCATGGCTTTACTTCGATAAAGCTATACTCTTGTCCATTTCAGGGAAAATATTGTATGAGGAAATATTTGGAGTATGAATTTTTCTTCTTCTCAGTGCCCTTCTTAACGGCTATCATACGGCTTTGAATGTTTGTTGTTTAAAGAAGCTTTATGCCAAGTTTTAACGGAAAATGATGTTTCAAACTGGTCGTTCTGTCCAACTTTCGAACACTCCTGCCGATCTTTCAGCCTTCGTTCGCTCGGGCTCGCTTTGAAATTCCCGCGAGAGTTAAAACGGATCCACCTTCTTGATTTCAATATGTTAGTGATTTTCAGCTTGAAGAATGTTAAACAAGGCCACAAACGTGATCTAACATATTTATATGCTTGTTGGATCATGCATATGAAGTGCTGTTAGCAAATATCAAAATGGAACGTCAAAGGTGGCCAGAAAAGCTTTTAATATAGAGGAGGTCTGGAACCCAGTATGTTGCTATGGTAACAGAAATGTTAAGCTCGTATTGTGGAGCAAATTTATTAGAATGTTACTGCAAAGAATGAAACATTTCTGATACAAATTGGCTGAGATATCTCTTTTCATCAAAATTTGGTCGAGTGTATGACGTCTTAATTGGCTAATTTGCATATTTTAAAAACTTGAATATCTCTGGAACGAAAAGAGATGTTTGAAGATAGTAAACAGCATTTTTCTTCTTACGCAGAATACTTGTTTTAATGTTTCAAATTGGCTTAGATAGGAAAGATGCTATTTTCGTCGTAGTACCACTTTAAAATGTCATTTGTTCGTAAGGGCCTGGTCAAACGGCCCATGATAGTCGATCATAGTTAATTCTCTCCTAAGTATCATCAACACCAACTATCATTCACATGGTCAAACGGCCAAAACAGCTTGTGATAAAATGGCGTCGCGTGAGACAAACTTGTAGAAGTATGAATTTATCGCGACGAAAGAGGGCGACAGCTTATTTACTTGTAATCGATTTGTTGGAGGAATGTACGGAAGATGAATCTGATGATGAACGTTTAGTGATACGCTTCTTTATTTGCGGTGTCTCTCCGGCTCCTAATTATTGTGAGTTGACGCTTTCTTCGGAAGATATCTTCTCTATGTTATCTTGGCCATTAATAATTTCTTTGTCGTGATTATCATCTTGAATATAAACACGAATTTCTGAAGCTGCAGCTGAGCCTCGCGAGGAACTTTTGGTGGCCATTTTAAACAAGCCCGCCGATTTTCGGAGAAAACAGCCGACCAAAACATATAATGAACTATCATACGCGTGGTCAAACGAGATAAACTGGATAGAGTTATCCAGTCTTCGAACAACTGAAGGTCTGGGCGTTTATTTGAGATTTGTCTTGTCAACTTCCATAATTTAACACGGTTAAATTTTATACAATTTTAAGTTTTGCTTAAAGCCAAAAGCAAATTCGTCTGTTGAAGAAGAAGGGGGTAGCGTAAGGGAAGAAGAAAAAAAGGGTAACCCACACCAGGATTCCAAGAGCCGACCTGTGATTCCCCTACCGAATCCTTCCTGCTACACCCCCCTCAGTGTAATAATGAATTAATTGCGAGGGAATACAGCTATTAATTAATCAAGGTGCATCGGACGGGCAAACGCTGCCTTTCGGTAAATGTTTCAGTAAAGAACAAAAAGAAGTTTCGGTCACACTAGGAAATGAACTCGTATTTTCCCACTCGCAAGGCAGATATCTTCGCCAGAGGGCCAAACTAACAACTATATTATTTGTGGATAAATTATTGAATGAATGGGTTTGTACGGAAGCGCTTGGTAGTTAAAACAGCAAAATCAAGTACGTTCCCAGCATGAACCTCATTCATTATTAGCAGACGAAAGCACTGCCGATTAAACGGTATGGAAATATATTTTACTGATCAGCTTTGTTTACGTCTGTTATTCCTTCATCTTATAGCTGATTAGAGGATCGGGTCCTTCTACTTCGTCACGGCGGTCCTTGCAAAAATTAACGTCTTTCCTTCATTATTTACGCATTGCGGACCCAATGTTTAGTTTTTAAGCTGTTTCGTGAAGGACCTATCTGCACCATTTAATTTATAAGTTTCTTTTTAACTGACGAAGTAATTAAAACAATGCATAAAGAGGGTTAATAACCGGCCTCTTTTTTACCTTTTCTTTATTTTAGATGGTGCACCTTAACAATGCTTTTACAGAGTTAAGAACCCACTTAAACAAAACGAACAATGACCTGGCAGAATTAAGGAATATCCAGATTAAGGTAGAAAGCTTTTATTGCTCCAGAAATTTGTATTATGTCTTCAAGATAATATTAATTTTAATTTTAAAATGTCGATTTTTCGTAACGTTTAAGTGTTACCCTAACCAATTTCAATTTTCAATTGATTAATCAACCAATTTACCTGAGTTAAGCAGAATCCTGGCCCGGGTTGTTCGAAAGGTGGATAACGCTATCCACATTGAACACTAAATTACTATTCGGTGGGTAGCGTGGTTTGTTCTGTTATCTACTTAATAGCGATTTATCGGTGGATAGAGTTATCCAGCCTTCGAACAACTGAAGGTCTGTGCGTTTATTTTGAGATTTGTCTTGTCAACTTCCAAAATTTTACTCGATTTAGTTTTATACACTTTTAAGTTTTTCTAACAGCAAGAGCCTCTTTCTATTGCTTCATTATGACTGTTTAGAGGAATAGTGGATTCGTTAAGGAGCCGCTTTAAATGTTTATTACAAGCTATCTTCAAGAAGGCGCTTAAGATCTACTGGACTACTTTTTCCGCAGTCAGTGGTCGTGTAAGTCCAAAAGTTAAATATGTTCTTGATGACACGGACTCTCATACTAAATCTAGGAATATTTTTTTAATTTCAGCTGAAGAATCACGATTCTGAGTTGAGTGAGATAAAGTTCTCCCTGAACAAAACAAACGCCAACCTCACAGATTGTAACCGAACTTATAGCGAGGTAAAGTCCTTTTACCATTCTCTACAAATTTGAAATGCCTTGTTTTATCTAAGATCCCGTTTTGCTATCCACTTGATAGCGGTTTATCCGTGGTTAGAGTTATCCAGCCTTTGAACAACTGGGGGTCTGGGGGTTTATATTGAGATTTGTCTTGTCAACTTCCATAATTTAACTAGATTTAATTTCATACACTTTTAAGTATTTCTAAAACGCAACAGCAAAGACCTCGTTCTATTGCTTCATAGCTTCATTTTGACTTTTTAGAAGAGTAGAGGATTCCTTAAAGTGATGCCTCAGTATTGCATTGCGCATCCCTACTGCGCAATTTCGCGACATTAGCGCGCGCAAATGAGCACGTGCACGTACACAACGTAAGAGATTTCCCTCAAGCTAAACTCGACAGCAAAACAAACACGTTGAGGTACCTTTTTGTTACATAAACAAGACACCAAAAGGCGATTCCGTGGGATGCTTGGGCTAGGGAGCGTAGCATTGGAATGAATTGTGAAGTTAAGTGCCATAATTAATCAGTTAGATCGGCCATAAAATCACTGAAGAAAGTGTTGAAGAAATTGTTACTGTGCTTGTAGTGGAAAATAGCGTAGGCCGGTGGAAAATTACTGGCAGAAGTAACATTGCAACATGAAAAATGGAATTTTTTTGAGGCTAGATTTGTTACGTTGAGATCGCGAGAACTGCCAGAAAATCTTAAGACATGAATGAAGGGTGGCGAATGGTAAAATCCGAGACTCGCCGAGACGGCGAGATCCAAGTTAAGAGACAAACGAAGCAAAAACGAGACTTCGAGACTTATCAAAAATACCTTCGAGATTTCGAGATCCTGCCAAAATTCTCCGAGTCCCACGTTTTTCGAGGTACCATTCGCCACCGCTATGAATGGTAACGCAACGGTTTACTTATTTGAAGACTAAAATATTGTGAAGGGTTGTATTGCAGTCAATCATTGGAACGTAACGAATCTGCCAAAACATTAACAGGCTAAAATACTGATTGTCTGTTATATAATTAGAAGTTTTTTTGAATGAGGAAAGAACTGAAGTAGGCTCACTAGCACTTGTGTGAGAGAAAAACGTGACGCACCGTAACGCAACTGGTATATTCCCACTGATATATCGATAATGTGTCCTTGTTTATTCAAAATAGCGAAAGGATTAAAGTTTCCAACCATCAGAAGCATGAGGAATTCTTCTTAACACATATTTCCCTTTGCATTTGTTAACAGTGGAGCACTGAAAGTAAAATAAAATAAACATCGAATGGAATAAACCTTCTCCCAAATTAAACACTATTTACAGGTGCGTTCTGGTAAACAGGTAAGCTCAATGTCAGCAAGAATCCTTGGGAAGAATACACAAAACTTTAGACACATCACGTAGCATGATTGTCGACTCATGGCTTGCACTGCGAAACTTTCGATAGAGTAAAACTCTCGAGGCTTAAATATCTTCAATAGCCGATTGCAGAAACGTGAGAGCACTGGAACGAGTTTCTTATATTGATTAGATTTAAAATCTAAACATTTCAACTGAAATGTTACTGAAAGAAAAGCTACCCAGCCAAGTTTAAGAGTTTTCAGCGGAAAATTGTTTATATGGAAGCCTCGCAAAAGTTGCAAAATTCCATACAAATCCTTATAATTTTGTGGCTTGTCTACCCAATCCATACAAACTCTCTTTTTTAGGTGATATTTGAAGAGCTACCATTTTGCCATTTTCCTCCTCTACAAATTTCTATTCTTGGTAAAGACTCCCAAATTTAGTTGATCTTTCATTTGAATGTCTTAGTTTTTCAAACAAACGGAAAACAATCATACTCTTTCCCAGTCCTCTCACGTTTCTGCTATTGCCTATTGCAAACCAACAAATATTTGAGCCAAATTTTTAAATGGTTGGTGTCGACGTTTTCCGTGATGGACTCCCTGATTTGTGAATCTACACTGGTGCAATGAATATCGTGTTTCAAAGTTGCTTCAAACTTCTTGTTTAGACTAAGCAGTTAGGGACGTTGGCCGGATTAACACGGAGGTTTGGTGCCTGAACTCGTTGGTTCGTTTGGCAGGCCGAGTGAACAGTGAATTCGATGCTGGTGCGTGACACGGAACGGACG
Organism: Platygyra sinensis; assembly: GCA_019787425.1. Classification (NCBI taxonomy): domain Eukaryota; kingdom Metazoa; phylum Cnidaria; class Anthozoa; order Scleractinia; family Merulinidae; genus Platygyra; species Platygyra sinensis. The sequence continues at coordinate 11,548 of JAHPZR010005340.1, forward strand.
ATGTTCAATTCAATACACAATGTCGAAATGCCTTCTAAAATGTCTTACCTTCTGTTCATGTTTATTTCCTCTCCTTGCCAGAATCGCAGAATCGCGAAATATTCCTTGCCCGAACCGCAGAAATTATGCTTGGAAATTGCAGTCCTTGCCAGAATCGCACAATCTTTTGGAAATTAAAATACTTTCAGCTGTCAATCAAATTTGCCGTTTTGCGTCAACGATGAAAAAGAAATTCAACCGAAAACTTACCGTGGCCTGCCACAGGCATCCCACGGAATTAGTCTATAATTCATTGACTTTCCACTCAATGAGCAAGAAAAATTTTAACGTCAGAAATGTTTAGTTACCCTTTCCCTCGTGACATGAACATTACCACCCCTGGGTGACCAAATACGAATACCCTCTGCTGTAATGACTTTTTTTCTTCTCTCTTTTCTTCCTTTTCTCTTTTTTTCTTTCCTTTGCAAGACAATATTAGTGATTGCAGAAATCCCAGCTTTGTATCATGTGTTTCTTTTATTTATTAACTATTCGTCCATGTGTGTTCATGTGTATTTATTTACAATGTCGTAATATATTCGTGAGTTGCACGTGACGTCATCATTTTCTAAAGAGCATCTTCATTAGGCATGAGAGGGGATAAATTTATTTCTGTGAACAACTTTTCAGTTCAAGAACATGCTTCGTCTAAAAAGAGGCACATTTATGGCGGTGCGTGACATGAAGCTATGAACGTGTTTGTCGAAAAATAAATACTCATGTCAGATTTTAGCCTTTTTAGAAGTTACAGTGATAGGAAAAGTGCTTGTTATCGGTTCAGATAACCAGTGGCCTAGATGGCCAAATTAAGTACCAGATGTCTACACTATTTACCGGCCGCCATGTTGTTATCCCTTGGAAGTACACCAATATGGCGGCTCCATGTGGAAAATATTGCGGCAAATATTTGAGGA
>JAHPZR010005341.1:0-15000 GCA_019787425.1 Platygyra sinensis
CAGCAGTGTTTTATCGGGTTTAAGACACGAGGCGTAGCCGAGTGTTTTTTAACGCGCGATAAACATCCCCGTGCTGCGAGTGTTTGAACGGCTTCAAAAATCCGCGATAACACCTACCTGCGATTTTTCTACTGTTTCCAACCCGAGAAAAAACACGTGCACGCAATTTTTCTACTGTTTCAAAAACCCGAGAAAACGTGCATGCGAATTAGGGGGAGGGGGGGTTGTGCGGCTTCAAAAACCAGAGAGAACGCGTGCTTTCATGACAAAAATTCTGTTGTTTTCGCGAGATCTTTTTGAGTCGAAGCTTTTGCTCAGTGCCCTCATTATTTCCTTAGAAGATCGTTGTCTATTTGTAATGCCTCCAAAGGAGGGCTTTTAGAAATTCTAAAGAGGCGGAAGAAATAAATTTCTAGAAAATCTGTTCCTGATATTCCACACGATATTAACTAAATGGTCGTTGAATGTTTTGCGAGTGGTCGCAAGCTTTCGAGAAAGAATAAAGACCCAGCAAGAAAGATGCAGGCTTCCACGTGGAACCTCGATAAAGTTCAAGCTTTGGCATACCGGAACATTGTTAATATGAACCGTAGTTCTTTGAATCTTTGGTTGACAGCGCATGGCACCGTTCTAATGCACTGTTTCGATACCAAAAGTAAGAAGGTGTTGATTCAGAACGGATGTGAGCGATTTTATTGGGGCCACCATCGTGATGTAGTGGATGTGAGTGGATGTTCCGGACTTAAATTTGAATTACAGAATTTAGGGATGAAAGATTATGTAACATGCCAATGCCCAGGTGAAAGTATTTTCATATAGAGGATGTCGCTAAGTCAGTGTTTCACACTCAGGGCGTTTCAATTTTGCAACAAAGTAAAAAACCCATGTGTTTCTTTGTATTGGTAACTATTTTCCAGGGAAATGCAAGAAATTTTGGGAACGCGGGAGACTAGTTGTCGCCTGTTATGTGGTTGTAATTGTGTGATTATCACATTATACATGAATTTTTAATGTTTGATTGAGATCTTTCTCTAAAGATTAACGTGTGATCTTGTATATAAAGATATGGTAGGCGTTTCCATTAAAAGTTCAGCGATAAGTGTATGTTTATTCGTTCAACCCACTTTTCCCTGGTACTGAAATCATCCCGTTGCCCTGGCTTTTCAGAAAGACCCATGTTTTACCAGGTATAAGGTTCTTCACGTGATCAATTTGACGTCTCTGATAGGGTCATATATTAATATATAAACATATATTAAAAAGACTAAAATTAGACTATAAATTTTAAACCTAGATGCCAAATAGTAATAATGCATAAACTTACATTAAAGGTACTATGCCTAGATTTTAAGGTAAATTATATGAGCGGAGTCCATTTTGTTTCTTTAGCTGATAACTTTACTGCACCATTTTCAAAACCTTTGAAACTCCCATCCTTAATGGCAAACAGAAAAGCTTAACGGGCCCCTGGTGTCTTTGTCCAGCGCCATAACGCTCCCCTCCGCCTCTAAGTCCGTCAAATGGCATTTAAATTAACCGCGAAAGGTCTCGATTCCATACAAATTGGCACTTTACCAGAGCCGTGTATCACTATTCTTTGATTCTCAGAAATTTTAGGGCAAAGCCAAAGTTGATCGAGGACAATGCAAACGGATTTATAAATGCTCTATATTAATTCTCACATCTTTCAATTCGCGACAGCCTGTCCGAAAATCAAAATCTTGCGCATGCGCAAGAGCGTGATTGTGTTTTAGTTGTTGAACACAAAGGATAAAAAAAGCGTGGTCAGATGTCTTATGCCTAACAAGGGCAATTTAATAAACGTCACGAGAATTTGATCAGTACAATGATAGAGCATTGACAAAGTGTGTCAATACGTCATCAATTTTGATGACATATCGCCAAAGCATATTTATTGAGCACATCCTGCTACTTAATTAAGCAGCAGTTTACTGGGTTCTCACTGAGAGCGGTTAATTCTCTGCTGTATCAGGGATTATTGTCAAAAACTCCTGAAAAGGTAAGTTAAGTTGGCTAATGAAATAAAATAGGATTAAGATTCGTTTTGTTGCAATTGAGCATCAAATAGTGTTTTCTTTCATCCAGAATTTGTCCCTTAGTAAGATCATTCGCTGTAACTGGAAGGACTTAAAGTTCAATTCAAAACGGAAATACAGCAAACCTCAAAATATACCAAAATGTTTCCACGGTTTAATGATTAGAGCCAGAGCTGGCCACAAGAGCTATTAGCTTCCCGCTTCGATAGAACTTGTCTAGACATTTTATATTAAACCCTGGTTAAAAGTACTTTTCTGTTTGTGAAACAACAGAAAAATGATTCATCTAAAAATAACAGCTTGGTTCCCAGAAATGTTTTAATGCATGTCCTTCTTTGCAGTTTAGCTTGCAAGAATATTCATTAGGAAGGACATCCTATCGGCAAGGTAAGGTGAGTGAAGACACTTCCAATATTTAAAGAAAACGACAAAACGTTTGAGTTTTCAATTACAAAACATGTTTCGACAAAGCTTTAGAGCTTTGAAAGTGTGTTCATGGAATAAGATACTTGCGCTTCCTTTAGTAGGCTCTCAATGGTTTCCAGCATTTTCCTCAGCACTTCTACTTTAATGGATCAAAACGACCTCATTTTCCGGTGGCAAACAGGATGTGCAAACATTTCAAGTGAGGCCGGAAAGATAAGACAGTTAATCTGTCATATAGTCTCTATTCCTAAGGTAATTCCTGTCAGTTATTTTATATTTGTTGTACCCCTGCAGTCCTTCCGGTAATATCTGGACTGAACGGGATTACCTTGGGAATAGGATCAATATGTGGGACTAACTCTCGCTTACCTTCGCTCTCTTGACATAATAAGTTACCATAGCAACGATAAAACCTGTCAACTTGACTATAAAGCTAAAATTAAGGATGTTTCAAACATCCTTAATTTTAGCTTTATAGTCAGACCAGATGTCCGTTTGACGCAAAATCTGCAAAGCTGCGGCACAATATCCTAATATTGATTGAGAGGTTTATTCGATGATTTGACATGGAAAGTTGTCAAATTGCGTTTGCAATTGAGTTTAGCAATTTCCAGTTTTTGTTTCTCCCGTAAAATTTGAAATAATAGTACCTCTTTGTCAAAGAGGTAGAAACGACCTGCCTCATTGTCGAATGCTTATTAACGGATTAAGTTGAAACGGGTTCAAACTGCCAGGGGGAGTTGTGCTTGAAAATTCAAATTTGCTCTACGAGGTGCGGCACACGTTCCACATTTGTAGCCTGATATTCAAATTGCGATTTCAACTCATCTTGTCTCTAATTTCTAGTTTATTACTAACCGTGAGATTTAACAGTTGACCAAAGATGAATCCTCTCTTAGGTACAAGAGAGGTGACACCAGTCTGGGTAATGTCTATTCCTTCATCGTTCAACTCACAAATCTTTGTTCCTTCCTTGTCGTAATTCAATGAGAGGCATAGAGGACGATTTCTCAGGCAGAGCTGTGCGCATGACAAGACACTGGGAGACATCTGACGATGGCTCACGTGATCTTGTAGATAATAGTCTTCCACAATGTGAAGAAAGGAGGAGCGGGTGTTGTCAGGAGTAAACGAACTTGAAACAGAGGCCTTGATGGTCAGCAGTATTATGAAGAAATTCATGTTCACCTGCACAAAAGCAGAGAGTGATCAATAAAGCGTCAATCAATGGTCTGCACAACTGAGAAGGTGGACCTTTTGAAACAACAGGACCGCTCTCAGCTGAAGGGATTTAGTGAATTAAAAATATAACATAGCTAGCAAAGCCGCACTATGAAACAGACTATGTATACATGAGTGTACCAATCATAATCGGCGGTGACGCACTCTCAAGTTAATCTCCCTTCGCCAGAAAAAGTATAGTTTTCGCCGCGCTAGTAGTCTTCGTCGCAAACTCATTCCTTATTACTAATCTTTGAAAGCAATTGATTGCACCTTTAGCTGCGTCACGTTCAATGTGAATTTGTTGATTCCAGGTTTTTGCTTTCCCGCATAAAGTGAAACAAAACCGTTTTGTTTCAAGGATGCAGAAAAGAATCACTTTATGGACGACAGCTTATCAGAGACGACAAATTAGAGACAAGATGAGTTGAAATCGCAATTTGAATATCAGGCTACAAAATGTGGAACGTGTGCCGCACCTTGTAGAGCAAATTTGAATTTTCAAGCACAACTCCCCCTGGCAGTTTGAACCCGTTTCAACTTAATCCGTTAATAAGCATTCCACAATGAGGCAGGTCGTTTCTACCTCTTTGACAAAGAGGTACTATTATTTCAAATTTTACGGGAGAAACAAAAACTGGAAATTGCTAGAACTCAATTGCAAACGCAATTTGACAACTTCCCATGTCAAATCATCGAATAAACCTCTCAATCAATATTAGGATATTGTGCCGCAGCTTTGCAGATTTTGCGTCAAACGGACATCTGGTCTGACTATAAAGCTAAAATTAAGGATGTTTGAAACATCGTTAATTTTAGCTTTATAGTCAAGTTGACAGGTTTTATCGTTGCTATGGTAACTTATTATGTCAAGAGAGCGAAAGTAAGCGAGAGTTAGTCCCCAATATTGATCCTATTCCCAAGGTAATCCCGTCCAGTCCAGATATTACCGGAAGGACTGCAGGGGTACAACAAATACAAAATAACTGACAGGAATTACCTTAGAAATAGAGACTATATGACAGATTAACTGTCTTATCTTTCCGGCCTCACTTGAAATGTTTGCACATCCTGTTTGCCACCGGAAAATGAGGTCGTTTTGATCCATTAAAGTAGAAGTGCTGAGGAAAATGCTGGAAACCATTGAGAGCCTACTAAAGGAAGCGCAAATATCTTATTCCATGAACACACTTTGAAAGCTCTAAAGCTTTGTCGAAACATGTTTTGTAATTGAAAACTCAAACGTTTTGTCGTTTTCTTTAAATATTGGAAGTGTCTTCACTCACCTTACCTTGCCGATAGGATGTCCTTCCTAATGAATATTCTTGCAAGCTAAACTGCAAAGAGAGACAGAAATTTTTGTAGCATGCATTTAAACATTTCTGGGAACCAAGCTGTTATTTTTAGATGAATCATTTTTCTGTTGTTTCACAAACAGAAAAGTACTTTTAATCAGGGTTTAATATAAAATGTCTAGACAAGTTCTATCGAAGCGGGAAGCTAATAGCTCTTGTGGCCAGCTCTGGCTCTAATCATTAAATCGTGGAAACATTTTGGTATATTTTGAGGTTTGCTGTATTTCCGTTTTGAATTGAACTTTAAGTCCTTCCAGTTACAGCGAATGATCTTACTAAGGGACAAATTCTGGATGAAAGAAAACACTATTTGATGATCAATTGCAACAAAACGAATCTTAATCCTATTTTATTTTAATAGCCAACTTAACTTACCTTTTCAGGATAACAGCTTCAGAGTTTTTGACAATAATCCCTGATACAGCAGAAAATTAACCGCTCTCAGTGAGAACCCAGTAAACTGCTGCTTAATTAAGTAGCAGGATGTGCTCAATAAATATGCTTTGGCGATATGTCATCAAAAATTGATGACGTATTGACACACTTTGTCAATGCTCTATCATTGTACTGATCAAATTCTCGTGACGTTTATTAAATTGCCTTTGTTAGGCATAAGACATCTGACCACGCTTTTTTTTATCCTTTGTGTTCAACAACTAAAACACAATCACGCTCTTGCGCATGCGCAAGATTTGGATTTTCGGACAGGCTGTCGTGAATTGAAAGATGTGAGAATAAATATAGGGCATTTATAAATCCGTTTGCATTGTCCTTGATCAACTTTGGCTTTGCCCTAAAATTTCTGAGAATCAAAGAATAGTGATACACGGCTCTGGTAAAGTGCCAATTTGCATGGAATCGAGACCTTTCGCTGTTAATTTCAATGCCATTTGACGGACTTCGAGTTGAAGGGAGCGTTATGGCGCTGGACAAAGACACCAGGGGCCCGTTTCTCGAAGCTTCCAGTAATTACCGGGCCCGTTAAGCTTTTCTGTTTGCCATTAAGGATGGGAGTTGCAAAGGTTTTGAAAATGGTGCAGTAAAGTTATCAGCTAAAGAAACAAAATGAACTCCGCTCATATAATTTACCTTAAAATCTAGGCATAGTACCTTTAATGTAAGTTTATGCATTATTACTATTAGGCATCTAGGTTTAAAATTTATAGTCTAATTTATAGTCTTTTAATATATGTTTATATATTAATATATTTTTTTCTTTTTTTCTTGTTTGGAGGGTATGTCTTAGCATGGGAATTTGGTTTCCCCTTACTACCGTCCTGTTAACCATTTTTGTATTTTTGTTCGATGTATATGTTAGCATTATTTCATTTGTATCAGTTATGTATGGTTACGAACTGCGATTAAAGATTAAAGATTAAAGATTAAAGTTAAAGGTTAAAGGTCAAAACACACTCTACTTTTCTCGAGACTTGGATTTCAAAATATGATTTCGGGCCCGTTAAGTTACCGGGGCTTTCGAGAAACGGGCCCCAGGCCCCTATTGTTCAAAGACTGGATAACGCTATCCACTGGATAAATCGCTATCCAGCGGATAAGTGCCAACAAAACAAACCATGCTATCCACTGGATAGTGATTTATCCAGTGGATAACATTATCCACCTTTCGAACAACCCCGGCCAGGTTCTCTTAGCTTAGGTATACTTTGTGATAATCACTTCGATACACTTGTTATTTATCACATGTAATCCTTCAGTCTTTATTCATCATAAGCATCATTTAGATCCAATAAAAATTCTTCTTCTACATGGAAATGTGGATTTTCCAGCCTATAACCTTACACAGGGCAACTAACTCTCCATGGTCACGCAGCAAAATTAGGCTTGCATTCCACTTCGTCGAACGCAATTATAAGCTCGAGATTTCTATCGCGTGATAGTTGACGAGGGCGGAGCCCGAGTCAACTATCGCGCGTTATAGTTCACCACTAAATTTTCCTTTGTGGTCATTGGTCAAAACTGATCACGTGGTACGATCTCGCGCGGGCACTATCTGTCATTAGTATAAATTTACCGTATTGTGAATCCGTAAATTTTATTGGCTATATTACCATCGACTACCTGCTGATAGTCAACAGTTACGCATCAGTGCACATCACACATCACGTTTTAACCTGATGTAACATAATAAAGCAGTTCTTTTCCACACGTTAGTTGACATTTTATTTTCTTTTTATGCAATGAGACTACGGTAAATTTATACTAAAACAATTAGACTACGCGCCCTCGTTTTCTACGAGCGATAGTCAACGAGGCGCAGCCTCGTTGACTATTTGCTCGTAGAAAACTCGGGCTCGTAGTCTAATTGCTAAATAGCATAGCCAATCAGAGAACGCTAGCTAACAGATTTAACATGACTAAATTAAAATGGGTGAATAGAATGTTTGCCGACCTTCGATCTTTGAGATGATCAGAGGTCAAAGAGGAAGTATTTAGGTGAAACAATGAAAGAAGCCGCAAACTTTTTAGAGCATTGATAATCGAGGAACAATTTGGCCAAGTTTCGTAATAAACGGCTTGCAAATCATGTAGAAGCGATGACTGTTCAAAATTGTTGGTAGAACAGTGGAACACAGCGAGTCAAACTGAAAGAACGGTAGAAATTTCTAGTTACACATGTTGGTTTTTAAATATTGAGTTGTTGTTAGAGTAACATTTACAATTTGAAAGGTCCAAAACGTTTACTGAAAAAATGTATAGAGAACGGAACGAGCTAAAAATGTCAATTTTTAGATTTGTGTATAGCCTTTCTCGCTACTAACTTACTTGGAGAATTCTAGTTTCTTGTGTCTGCGGTATTGCTCATTGTTGGATTCAGATCGCAACAAAAGAAAAAAATGGTCTTTTTTAAAGCCATTAGGTAAGATGTGACATGCTAAGTGGTTATGTCTGATATGATCGCGACATAAGGGTCACACATGTCACGAGCATGCGATGACAGAATTTATGTCTGATGCAGACATCGATCCTACTAGTATGACCCCTGCCTAACTAGAATCAAAGGCAATGAATAAATTGCAACAATCACGATACCTGCCAGGGCCGTAGCCAGAAAAAAAATTTGACTGAGGCAACGTCTATGAATAACTTATGACTGAGGCAATCTGTCCATGGTTGAGTTCTCTTCCTAGGTATTAGGTACTATAAAACAAAAGCCAAAGAAATGACCGAGGCAAGTGCCTCGGTTGGCCTGTTACTAGCTACGGCGCTGCCTGCGTTGAACAACTGCAAATCCAACCAACACTTTGTCGATGCTACAACCTTCAGGTACCTCACCTTTTTATTACACTGTTCTCCGTTGCTTTATCTCAACTGGTTTGACAGCGAAATTCTTCACTGTTCTTTTTCAATTCAAGTCCAACATTTCGCTTCCACGTAGGGATGAATCGTGCGCGACAGAAGGGCAAATATGCGATGCCATCCAAAGGAATCTCGCGTGCAAGCATAAACCGATGACGTCACAAGTGACGTCATCGCTTACAAATTGGTCAGATCTATGTACCTTATTAGTATATACCAAGTGGATAGCGTTGAAGGCGCGCTCTGATTGGCTAGTCAAACTCCGAATATCCTTTGCTATTTACCTCCGAGCAACTCAGTTTGCATCCGTGACAAGTGAAGAAATCATCCAAATTAATTTTTTGTGGTGTATATTATCTAACTGTTTTAGTATATACTAAAACAGCTATTCACCTCTGTGTCTGTGGCTAGCGATGGATATAAATATCCACCGCTAGCCATCTCCACTTCTGTGAATAGTTCTTAATTATTCGCTCAGCATGAGAATTCAAGCAAAAATAAAGCACGGCTGAATAGGCCATTTTCGTATTCTCGGTATTGGACTGGAACTAGCTTGCAATGGAGGCTCATGCGGGGGAATATCATTAAAAAGAGTTGAATGTAATTTGTATTTGAAAAGACTCCCCCGCATCAGCCTCTCTTACAAGCTAGCTCCAGCCTGATACCGGGAATACGAAAATGGCCTATTTAGCCTCGATTACAGCCACTGTTCGGGAAATGAGCCCGCGCTCATTCTTCTCGGGAGGGTAGACCATCATGCACGAGAGAGCGGCGATCGAGCCTAGGCTGAATTCGGTTCCTAAAGTTTTGCAATCTTATCTAAGCAAAGAAGTTGTCAACGTGGTCATGCCACCCACCAACGAAACACGAGCTTGAGACTTCCAAAGGTATAGTAGTCTTAACGGAAATAACCCACTGGAATTTGAGGGGAAAGACTATTTTGCAGTCATACTGATTTGCGGATACGGGAAAATTGAGATCCAACAGAAAGGCTTCTGGCAAGGGAATATTGTAAGGACTCTGTATGCTAATATTTCAGCTGGGAACCGGGCAGCCGGGTGGCCTTAAAATTAATTTCAAATACGTTTGAGCTGTGGGCGAGCTAATTTTTACGCGCACGTGCTTCCATTAAACAAAACGGTAGCCAATCAGAGAACGCTAGCTAATAGATTTATACTAAATTAAAATAGACGAATAGTATATTTGCCGACCTTCGATCTTTGAGATGATCAGAGGTCAAAGAGGAAGTATTTAGGTGAAACTATGAAAGAAGCCGCAAACTTTTTAGAGCATCGATAATCGAGAAACAATTTGGCCAAGTTTCGTAATAAACGGCATGCAAATCATGTAGAAGCGATGACTGTTCAAAATTGTTGATAGAACAGTGGTACATAGCGAGTCAAACTGAAAGAACTGTAGAAATTTCTAGTTACACATGTTAGTTTTTAAATATTGAGTTGTTGCTAGAGTAACATTTACAATTTGAAAGGTCCAAAATGTTTACTGAAAAAATGTATAGAGAACGGAACGAGCTAAAAATGTCAATTTTTAGATTTGTGTATAGCCTTTCTCGCTACCAACTTACTTGGAGAATTCTAGTTTCTTGGTAGTGGTTCTGATTGCAATAGGCCAGTTTCGTATTCCCGGCCGCACTGGGGCGAGTGGCGTAAAACCCACCAAAGTGAGGCTAATGCGGGGAAGAAATGAGTCGACGAACTGTTTCAATGGCGAATCATCATTGTTTTGCTTTTACCTGCACAAATAAGAAACAGAAAAACATTTGAAAAATACCTGGAACTGGCAAATGTTAGATTTTTTTTCATTCCTTCTGTACAACGCAAATAAGTATTGTGCTGTGGGAAAGTCAGAACGAGAGCGGCGTATGCGATGATGGATTGCAGCTGTGGATTGCAGCCTGTCGCCTGAACAGTTTATGAGGCACACCGGAACATGTTCAGTTCATTTCGAAGGAGATCCTGGACGGACTAAATTGGATCCTGTTTCCTCAATATTTGCATTACCACAATATCGTTTAGCGAAAACCTCCGAAAAGTCGACGTGCGAAAGCAGCGCAAGGAAGTCAAGGAAACACCACACAGACGTCGAAGAACAAGGTGTTTACCTCCAGAAAACAAACAAGACGTTAAACCGAAACTAGTGTGTAACGTCCAGTCCGACTTCAGCGAGTAGGGATCAGGAATAGTTTCACTTTCCGTTACCAACTTGGCAGAAATACCCATCTGGTCTCCTTGCTCGTCTCAGATTTCGATGGCAAGTACACGAGCTTCTACAGAAATCCAGGAGAAATTGAAATCCAAAAGTTCTTCGTGACGCTTATTCGGAACACTGATTCCCCCACTTGTAAGTTATTTTTCAACTGAGGAACTTTCATTCTGACGAAGTTAGGTTCCATTTCTTTAACTGAGATTGTTTTTAAAATCGTATTTGTAAACAACATAATGCTGCAACTACATTCGTATTTTGCCGCGAAAGCGTGATTTTACCCCGCATAAGCCTCACTTCCGTGCCCTGTTCTTTGCTCGGCCCAGGGTAACCGAGAATACGAAACTCGACTATTGGTTGCCATGTTGCAGATCCATGGAAACCGAATTTTGTTGCCTTTGTTGTTTTTGCTTTCCGAAATCTACTGTTGATGCTTTATTTTCCGTGCTATCTTCAGGGGTCTGTCATTGTTGTATTCTCAAACTGCCGGCGAAACAATCGACCCGACGGAGACCCAAGAGAATATGAGAGAACAACTTCAGTGTAGGCCCTTGTGGTTACTTACCCCCAGGAGGGTAATGCAGTACGTTAAAGAGATCACCGAAAAATGGAAGAAAAGGCAGCCCGTCAGCTTGACAGATCTTTATGGGCATTGTGTTGGAGAAAGTCTGCTGGGACAGGAGCCCATCGGGCTCCTGCCTGGGACCAGTATAAAGCTAAGCTAACAAGTCCTCTTGAGAATATTAGGGTGTTGATAAATGAATAAAGATGGTGAATTTTGAGCTCGGTAATGAAATGTGAATTAATCAACATGACACAAGCGTGGGACAACCCCGGGGGATACTCCCAGAAAAAATTGGGTGGGGTGTGCGGCCCGCTTCCAAAAACCCATACCCTATTTATGACTAAAATCTGCGATATTCCCTACCCTATTTATAACATGACAAAAAATTCCAAACCTGTGACCTGAACCTTGCATCAAAATTCTATTTCAGACCTGCGTTATAATTGGATCCCTAGTTCGGACCTACGTTAAATTACGTACGTAAACATAATTTGTGAAGGGCTTTTGTCGATTTCTTTTCGATAATGATGAAAAAGTGGCTTCTCAGCTTATAAACATGCCCATATCAAGGCTAGAGTACGAAAATGATACCCTATTTACGACCAAAATACTCAAAATCAGCGAAAATCGACACCCTATTTATGATCAAAACGGCTGAAAAACCATACCCTTTGAGGCCGCACATACCTATATAGCCCATATAAGGGAGTACCCCCCCATATAAGGGAGTCATGACTCCCCCCCCCCCCCCCGCCCCGAGGGACAACGAAAAAATCGGATTCCCCTGCAGGACTTGAACCCATGATCTCCCGAACACCGGGCGGGCGCTCTATCCACTGAGCTACGTGTAACTCGTGGTCATTTTAACTGAGTTCATGTGTTCGGGAGGCCATGGGTATGATTCCTTTTGGGGACTCAGATTTATTCATTGTCCTACGTTGATCAATTCACCCTTCAGATCAGGGTGTTTAGTTAGCGGATGGGGAACAATAAATAAGTCAAGAGTTGCCTTAATGCGCAAACTGTTAATAAGATTCGAATGCACAGCTTGTAAAAATTGGAATGTGTTTTTTTTCGATAGTATGCCTGTATCTTCTAAGTAGTTAATACTGGCTTTACAAGTAGTTGACGGTTCGCCCATCGAATCAGTTTTTAATTTCTGTAGTTCATTCACCTTAGCTCCAAAACTTTTATTAATTAAACAATATCATTCTATTTACTTTGTTGAACAGAAAAAGAATTCAGTAAAGCTGAGTCATCAACAGGAGAAAGTCCGGGATGCAGCCGTTCCCATGCCGATATATACCGCTATTAACTCCAAGCGAGACGTATCAGCACAGTCTCTTGCAGGTGAGACAACACTTGTTGACCTCAGTCGTATTTTACTTGTAGGATCTTATGTTAAATTTTTGTGTTTCAGAATGGGTGGAATTCACTCCTTATGAGATCGGAATGGATAAATATGGCACATTCATGAAGACCGAACTATTTGGAAGCAAATTCTTTTGCGGAAAACTCTTCGAGAAATTTCCAGAATCTCCGCTCTACTATCTGCAAGGTAAATTGATTTGACCTGGCTATGATGGTCTGGACTCAAAGCCGGCAAACAGCTATAACCATTTAACAGATCAAAGGTTCATTTGCAGATTAAGACCACTCCCAAGCAAAAGGCTAAAATATCGAATTACAAATGGCCTCGCGAAGACTAGGGAAGAGGCGCGAAAGAAAATCGGGGACCCGCTCCAGTAGGGACTGTTTGTAGGATAAACTTCTTGTCACACAAGACATCACGCCATTGCTGACTCTAGGATAAAAATGGTCGCCTCGTGGTTTACGTGTTCACGTTCTTGAACTGAGAGGCAAAAAAAAAACCCTTGACATTTGGATGTTTCTCTTCTTTCGGAGTCTGGGGAAGTTTCTACGCCATTCTATTACAGCGAGTCTTAAAAGAAGACAAACAGATAACATCAGAAGAAGACAAGAAAAAGAAATGTTAGGTAAGAAAAGCATCGTCCTGTGTTTTCGTCTTCTGTGATCCTCAATGTGGATTTTCCTTATAAATTTGTATTTCTTTAGTTTTCAGTGTAGGGAACGTTACAAGGTTTGCTAAGAGAGATCTCTGGGTTTGTCAAAAAGGAGAAAACAATGTGCAGTCGAATTGGTGGACGAGTAAAAGGCTAAATAACTAGTGAAGGATTAGGGCCCCTGGCCCTGCCCCTGCCCCTGCCCCACCCCACCCCAGCCCCCTTCATTACGACCTCCTCTTCAATGTTTTCAAAATTTCCGCCATTAGAATTTTGTAAATATAGAGTCAGAAACTGCATTTAAGAAATGTTGTTACCAACCGAAGTCTTCCCTACTTCTTAATAATTATTATCCGTGACTTATAGCAGTTGTAGTTAAGCAGACTAACGCTCTTATTACCGTTCATAAACAGAAAAACAGTTTTTCTCTGGAAGCAACAACAATGACGATTCAGATGATGATGATGATGATGACGTTGTGGCCTTGCAAGGAAACAAGGGAAGAAAAGTGTTGAAAGCGCCCTCATGGCCAAACTACAAGATGATATTAAAGTGGATGAAGAAGCCCACAAGTTAGATGGAAAAGCGACGAAAAACCAGAGAACAGAAAAGAAAGAGTTCCGGAGAAAAGTTATGTGCTTGACTATGTGCTTGAAAAGTTGCCTGGACTCCAAAGCCGGTCAAAAAGAGCCGGGCTTGTTCACAACTTTCTGCGAAGACTGGGACTCAGTGGACCACAAGGTATCTATGACAAAGCACACGCATAGCTTTATTTAGTTGCCTCGTGCCTCTGTTTAAAAACGAGTCTTAATATGAAAATGAGTTTTATTTGCATTAAAATGAACAAGTTGGCGGAACACATTTTCCGATGAATAGTTTTCAACGAAGACTCGTTTTGATACTGAGATCGAGGCAATTGGCAACTTGGAAATGTCCTATTCTTCGGTCATGCGCACAAAGGAGCTTTGAACAGATTGGTTGGCTAAACAGCCGTTCTTATCATTAATACCAGCTGTTTACTAGGCCCCATTACCAGCCGCTGTTTGGGAAAGGCTCGAGCCCAGGCTCCTCCCCGAAGCCTCTTTTCGGGGGCAATGTAGATCGGTCACGAGAGAGCGACAGACGGATCACTGACTGACATGAGTGCTTTTGTATTTCAGCCGGCTCCACAGATTGCGCCGATGTGATGCACTCTTTGGAAAAGGTAAACATTTGTATCTGTAAAAAACGAATGGAGCTGATTGATGCTGGATTGATGTTCAATTCTCCTTACCCACCACTCTTAAGGAAACAGAGGTCCGTCGATCTTATCCCGTCATTCGACTTCAGTGCACGAGAGACGGACGAGGAAAGACCTTAAGGTAATCACGCCATACATCTAGAGTAAATTATTTTCTGTTTTATTCCTTTTGGGAATTGAAGACACGGTGCACTTGACGCTGAACAGGGTCATTTAGTTACGGTTATTTTACATATTGAGCAAGACACTTCACCCTACAGTAGCCTCTTTTCACCCAGGAGATTGCAGGCGTACCAAAGACCTCTTAGGGATGCGGATAGCGGCAGTCATTGCACCCAGGGGGATTGGCAATGCTCGGCTTAGCCGCTAATGTTATCTACCAGCAATGACAAGCCATTCGGATTGGTTTGGAAGTGATCTGAGCCTTAATTTAAATCAGAATATATTTGTAATTGTAGTGGCTATTTTGTTTTGACTAAATCCAAACAATTGCTCTTTCCTCAGAACATCAAATTAGCGGAGGACTGGGCCAAGCGTAACAGTCTTCTTTTCCCGCCAATCGACGCCGACG
>JAHPZR010005341.1:20000-22442 GCA_019787425.1 Platygyra sinensis
AATGAAACCGCACACTGGCACTCAAAATTGGCTTAACCGTAAAACCGCCAGACCATAATAGACCTCGTTAGACACATGTGGACGACCAGGTGAAGTTACAGTAAGTGATGTCGGGATAAATTAACGCGTAGTACAAAGTTAGTTTAGTTTTTGAAGATAAATAAAATCGGGGCTAAATATGATACCCACTGACTTGGAAATTTGTTTACATATAAAGCAGATTCCAGGTTAGATGTTCGTCAACATAAACACCTAAGAATTTGGTCAGATTATCTTGGTTCAGGGACTGATTTCTAAAGAACAGGGTAAAATTGTAGTTAAGTTTCTTCTGCTTAGATTTAAAGATAATGCAATTAGTTTTCTTTAGATTGACCGAGAGCTTATTACATTTCAACCAAACATCAAAATTGCGTAGTTCGTCATTATTAAGTATGAAATGTAATTTGTTTGGGTCTGAATGAGAGTAGAAGATATTGGTCCCGGGGGGGGGGGGGGGGCTTAACAAAGTTTAATACGGGGAGGCTCAACCCCGAGGTCCAACCCCTTACCCTTTCATATACCATTTTGGCAGAAAAGGTACCCGTTTTCACATACCTACTTTAGAAAGTCTTGTTCTCATTTTTATGTAGTGCTTAAAAAATAAACTGATACTGCCATAAGCCGGGGCGTCTATTTGAAATATTATAATTAAAGGCCTTTTAAATACCTAAACCACCGATTTCCCTACCCCTTTATATACCTTAGCTTGTGAAATCCCTACCCTTTTATATACCTGAAGCCTGAAAAAGGTACCCCTTTCGGGCGGAGCCTCCCCGTATAGGCCATTATAGGGAGTACCCCTCCCCCCGGGATACTGGTGTCATCATCAGCAAAAAGGAAAGGCTGTGTTAACTAAGAGGCATTTGGAAGATCGTTGATGTATAGAATGAAGAATAAAGGGCCTAAAATGGAACCTTGAGGGACTCCACGTTTGATAGTTTGCGTTGTAGAACAGACTTCATTAAATTGTACAAATTGTTAGCGGCAGGAAAAATAGCTTTTAATCCACTTCAGAGCCACATCACCCTTGCAAAATGTTCTAACTTAGCGAATAGGATTTCATGATCAATGACAAAGTTGCTTAAACAGACCCACTTATAAGCCAGTTTACCCGCAGGAAAAAAAAATAAACATGTTATTGACAAGGCTCAGGTTCGCTCCGTATAGTGAAACACTGTGACTGAAGTCTTGAAAATGCTGCCCGGGCAGTTGTTTACTTTATTGTATGGCTACAATAGTACGTGCGCTCTGATTGGCTGATGAACGGGCAAGATTTTCTTGTAATGATCGGGCATTATGAAAATTTTTCTCGATTCGACGGCTCTTTTGAGTTATGAGTAAAAGCTACGAGCGCGTGGGTGAAAACAACAAAAAAATATGGACAAAGAACAACTATATTTTCAATAACTGAACGAAAAACTAGCATACAGATACTTTTTTAGTATGAGCGACGAAAAGAACCATAGCGCGCGCAAGCGGATGTGGAAAATTACTTCGGTGTTTTAATTGTATTCTTTTAAGAATAGCGCTAAATAGGCCATAAAATAAATAACTTATTAACCTCGTCCGTTCGGTCATTACAGGAAAATCTCAGACCTCGGCCTTGATGTACTGATCCGAGACGCGACGGCTTTTAGAACGCGGTGGTTGATAAAGGACTGGGACTAGAGTCACTAGAACACCGCCGTTTGCGCGGGGAAAACGTAAGTTACGATCCCCGTCTCGATGCAAGACGACGTGACTGCGAAACGCTCTTTATCAGTGTGATTCTTCGGCATTTCTTTCTTTGAAATAACCAAGGCATTATTTTAGAAAGTCCAAGAAATGCTGTGTTTGTGTCTAAGAGAAGAGATCTTAGACAAAGAAGAGTTTGTTCTGCTTTACGAAGCATACAGGCCGAGTAATCTTCCTTTTCCTCACTCGGCGTATGAAAAGTTCTCCCTCGCGAATTAAGACCCGGCCGAATGTAAAGCCGACTTCCGAGTGGAAATCAGGGATATTTCGTTGCTTCTTGACGCAGTAAGAGTACGGATGGCTTCATGGTCATATGTCCAAAACATTACTGAACTAAAGGAAGGTATAAAAACACACAAAGTTTAATAAAACTGAATTAGATAATTCAAGCTTAAATGAGTTAGTTTAGCGGCAGGTGAACGCAATAAATCGAGAAATGCAACGGGACAAGAGACGAGGAAAGTATGCAGAAGACTCCTGCATTCACTATTTGCAGTTGCAGCTCGTGACTTACTTGCAAGCCTTGCTCGAAGGCGCTGCCATTCTATAAGCTTCGTTCACGTGAAAGAAATTGAAAAAAATCAAAATCCTTCCATCTCTACGATCTTAAATGTCGTCAGAAATTACGTCCAATGATCCTAGATTGCTTATTTTTCATGTTTAGGGGAA
>JAHPZR010005342.1:0-21950 GCA_019787425.1 Platygyra sinensis
TTAATCTGTTGTCGCGTGCAATCCAATGGGAGTTAACCCAGAGGGGTGTAACGTTAGGGAACGGTATTAAGGTAAGGAAATTCGTGAGGTTGCTCTTTAGCCTCATTAGACCCAATTTGAGATTTTCTTCCTCAAACTAGGCTAAATTTTAGTAGAGTGAACAAGGCCTGGAGTAGGGTGTTATCCAGCCCTTGAGTAAGCTGTTAGAATTTCACCGAAAAGTTTCCGTTTCGTACAATCAAAGAATGAATGTACCCTTAGATCTACGAAAACGAAATTCCTGACGGAGACTGCATTTAGGGGTAGTAGCCGCTTCCCACAAATATCAGTGGAATTTTAGCTTTTTGATCACGGTCGGCAACGCCTCAAGTTTTGTTTTGTTTTGTTGTCACTTGTTATCTTAGTTTTTTATTTTAATATATTTATTTTTTGTTTGTGTATATTGTCATAGATTTTTTTTTTATTTTTTATTTAAACACTTGGTTGTTTTTGTTCGTGTTTTTGTTTTGTGATTTGGTTCTTTTTTTTGTTTTTTTTTTTTTTATATTTTCTGGTATGGTTTTTTTTTTTTTTGCCCCCTTTTTTTTCGTTTCTTTTTTATTTCTTTCCATTTAATTATTTTTTTTGGTCGGATTTTTTTTTCTGTTGTTTGTTTTTTTTTGAGGCCAAAATTCAATTTGGCTCGTAGCAAAGCAAAATTAAGAAACTGGAAAATAATAAATTGCTTTCTATATATATATGAACCAAACCCTTTTCACTGACAAAAAATGAGGGAAAATTATTTTTGGTCCCGAAGTCGAGTGGACCGCTTTTAGAGAGACTGCCACTTAAAGCCTAAAATTTCCACCAGGATGGATCGTGTAAATGGCAAGCGCCCCAGTACACCTAAACCAAAACGAGGCATAATTTTTCGCGCGCTTTCTGCGGCTCAACGCGGGTACGCTGCCATACTACATCAACTAAAGCTCTTTACAGCCTTTGCAATAGCTTTCTTGATGTAAATCATGACTTTTGCAAATAGAATGGGTGCGATCCATTTAACCAAAATTTCTGTTCCGATTTCCCGAGATAACGTGCCGGCAAATGGATCGCGACGAACCGGTCTCGTTCAGACTCAGCCAGATCTCAGCCACAGCAAATAAAACGGAAGTTACAACTCCTCTCTTGCTAAATTCTGAAGCCATCTACTCCTTTCACGTAGCTCAAAAACGTAGTTCCACGCTTTTTTAAAGGTAAAGAATGCGAAAAGTAGACTTTTACACTAGAAACACATGCAGCTGTATTATGATATGTATGAGCTTCAATGGCGGGAAACATTTGGATGCACAAGATGTGACCGTAACTTATCACATTTATACGTGTACACGTATTTTCGTACTACTTACCAAAACCCACGTAGTCATGTATCAATAAATCAGTCAAGTTATCTGCAAAAAGCAGGCACGACGTGCACTGAAACTTTTGACCAGGATTGACCGTCATGTTGATTTCCGGGTTCGGAGAAACTGGGCCCGAGCAGAAATCGTCAAATGGAACAGGATTTTCCGTGTATTCCGTTTTTTTGGAATTTTAGGACAACCTCCGGAGGTTGTCCACAATTTTCGAAATGAATTTCCAGAAACGTTCTGTTCCATTTGATTTTGTACCGGAATTTCCGGAAATTTGGTCAAATGGATCGCGCCCAATATTACGCGACAAACAGTTTTTTATGAAAAAAGGTACCCGATAAAAATAATCATTAATCACGAAACGACAGCCGACCTATATCACACTAATAATAAGAAAACTGACCAAGTTGAATTACCATGCCAGTCTTGACTAACGGCAGTCATGCACAGCACAACTGGGATACGTGATTCCTTCACAGAGTTGACTTGAAATAAAAGCAATTGAGGACTAAATAAATCACAGACCGAACAAGCAGTAACTGTCGGCTTGTTATTAACAAATATCATGAGAGATCGCTTTGAGACAAAACCGTTGCTTTGTAATTATAAAGGCAGCACTTTGAACCAGATAAACTGTATACATAACATCATCATCATCTAACAAATGGCTCTAACTTCCGCATGACGTAAGCGGCCGAAACTGCCAGCTTGTTACTATTACTTATTATAGCGGTTTTTAAAAAAGAAAGCTGTGGCCACTATTATTATTGTACGGCCTTATCAGTGCGGACACCCGCGAAGAGGATTAAGTAAGTGGCCACTATTTAATTACCACGCAAATTCGGGTGACACTGAGAAATGTAAAGAAAGGCCTCTTTCTTTAGTCTCTTTACGGTAGTGACACATTTGTTCTCGATGGAAAATGCTTCACTAAGCACAAATGAAAAGTAAACATGGTTTGTCGCCCCCTATTCATAAATCCGGCATTCTTGCGACCCAAATGCTTAATACACGGTACTTAACGTCTCAATTTCACCCTTAAAACAGTTAAAGCAAGAATGAAGACTTTTGATGGATTCTAGAATATCCTACAAGTAATGTTTGCGCGGCCAACGGTTGGCGCCAAAATCCTTCCCATTAATTTATGAATATTCTTCCTAATGAAATTCAATTCGAAACCAGGGTAGTAGCTTCAGCGGACCCTGACCCCCGTCTTCCACATAAACGACTAATCGAGTTAGCAGTTACACAGACTTAACGGCTCAAGTTAGAGCAAAGAATGAAGACTTTGATGGATTCTAGAATATCCTACAAGTAATGTTTGCGAGGCCAACGGTTGGCGCCAAAATCCTTCCCATTATTTATGATATTCTTCCAATGAAATTCAATTCGAAACCAAGGTAGTAGCTTTAGCGGACCCTGAACCCCGTCTTCCACATAAACGTACTAATTGAATTAGCAGTTACACAGTACTTAACGACTCAAGTTTAATAGAGCAAAAAATGAAGACTTTTGATGGATTCTAGAATATCCCAAAAGTAATGTTTCTTGCGCGGCCAACGGTTGGCGCCAAAATCCTACCCATTTCGTATGTCTGAAGTTCAATTCAAAGCTAGTAGCTTTATAACAGACCCTGAACTCGTCTTCCACGTAAAAGACTATTTGAATTATTAGTTATAAAGAACAACTGACATGTCGGATACATTTTTAGTTTGGCCTGTGGAGGACAGCTTATGTAAGTGATTTCACGTAATTCGGCGCCAAGTGCATGTGACTGTGAAATAAGTCTTACTCAATGAAGCGTTCAGAGAAAGGCACACTGTAATCAAAGCATATCATTACAAAGTAAGCTAAATAGCTTGTCTCTTAGGAACTCGTATCGTATTGTGTAGACCAACTACTGAAGCTATGAGCATCATATCATCATCGGCTGACACATGCAAAGACTTATAATAACTTACCACTCTTGTTTCACATGAAATCGATGCTTCCTTCCGCGCAATTCTTGGAGTCACTTACTTCAACATGATGGAAATGATAATTCTGCAAATAGGATATTTCCAGACAATCAGATAATTACCAATTAAGTTACCCCATAAAAATAATCTCATAATGTGTAATAGTAGCCAACGCGGCATACCACAACTGAGGAAGTAGAGCCGAGTTGACTAGTCTCCGTGCCGGTGAACTTTTCGTGAGCGACAAACACAACAACTGTGATCTCTTAACAACACTGAAATGAACGGTTTATCAGCGAGTGATAAAATCACAGACCCTGCAGACGTAACTACAATCTGTTTGTTAACAATATCACGAAAGGTCGCTTTGAAACAAAACCGTTGCCACTAAACGCAAAAGCTTGTACCGAAGGCAGTAGTAGTAAATCTTTATTTATCCACGGTACAAAATTCGTCAGCTTTAAAAATACCTAATACTAATATAATAAAAATATTTAAATATAATAAAAATATTTAAATAAAAAAGCTGCTTTCCACGAATGCCGTGCCTTACAGTTCTTTGAGTAATCGTTTAAATTGCCCAAGGGACTCTGCTTCCCTTAAGTTACAAGGAAGACTGTTCCAGAGAATGGCGCCACTATAGCTGAAGCTGTTTTTGTAATAGTTTGTGCGCGGTAATGGAACATTAAGTTTATTTTCAGAGTCCCTTAGGTTATATGCGACTTCTCGCCTTTCAAATCTAGAACTAAGATAGTTTGGAGCCAACCCGTGCAGAGACCTGTAAACCATCGTAGCTCTTTGAAATTGTTGCTGGCAAGCTAGATTTTTCCACCCTAGAAGTTTGAAAAGGTGACCAGCATCTACGTCATAGCTTGAGTAGGTCAAAACACGGGCTGCTCTGTTTTGTAGCTTTTGAACCTTATTCCGTAAGGTTATCCCACAGTTTCCCCAAACAATGTTGCAATAATCAAAGTGTGGCTGTATTAAAGCTTGATATGTTAGTTGTAAGGTCGCCTGAGGGACAAGGTGCCTTATTCGTTTTATGGCCCCAATACCAGAAGCGACTTTCTTTGTTACTTTCTCGATATGGCCATTCCAATCAAGTCTGTCATCGATGGTCACTCCAAGTGATTTTGCAGTAGTGACCTGGCTAACTTCAAAATCATTAATTGCAAATGTCGGGGACTCTGTGAGAGTACTTAGCCTCTGCCTAGATCCGATAAGCATAAATTCGGTTTTAGTCATATTTAGAGTAAGTTTGTTTGCTCTCAGCCAATTGTGAACATTTTCTAAATCTTGATTTAGATGCAACTGAATATTGTCTACATTATCACTTGCGTACGTAAGGTGGGTGTCGTCAGCGTACATCCTCGGCTCACAATTTGAAAGACAGTTTGGAAGATCGTTGATGTATAACAGAAATAATAATGGACCTAAAATCGTCCCCTGGGGTACACCGCAACTTAATAAACAGCTTTGAGAGAGCGATCCATTGATGGAGCACATTTGAGTACGATTCTCTAAATACGACTTAAACCATTGGTGCGCGTTACCGTATATGCCGTAATTGCTTAATTTTGATAAAAGAATCTCATGGTCAACTGTGTCGAAGGCCTTTTTTAGATCTAAGAAAACAACGGCGTTGATTTTACCGCGGTCAATATTGTACGCCCAAGTGTCCGTGGCCTCAAGGAGAGCCGTGACAGTTGAGTGAATAGCGCGAAAGCCTGATTGATATTTACAGATTATATTGTGCTCTTCTAGATAGGCATATAATTGATCATAGACAATTCTTTCAAAGACCTTGGCCATAACTGAAATCACCGAAATTGGACGATAATTGTTTAAGTCGTCCCGATCGCCTTGTTTAAAAAGTGGGGTGACCTTTGCGCATTTCCAGTCATCCGGAAAGATGCCTTGACTTATCGACTGGTTAAAAATATCACGGATAGGAATACAAATGAGATCTGCACATTTCCGAATGAGCCTAGCAGATATCTTGTCAAGGCCAGCTGCCTTTGACTTGTTTAGACGATTCAAAAGTGAGAGAACTTTATTTGTACTGGTCGGATGGAGCTGAAACCGTTTATCTGTGCCAGTGAGGTACTTTTGATAACCATCACTATTTGAGAAATCAATATTGCTAGCAAGTTCTGGACCGATAGTAGCAAAGTGATTATTAAATTGGTTCGACAGCACAGTTGGATTTGTTATTGATACTCCATTTACTTTCAGAGATGTCACCGATTTTTTCCCAGATTTTCGCGAAGTTAGTTCATTAATAGTCTGCCAGGTCTTTTTAGAATCGCCCGTATGTTTGTTAAAACTATTTTGATAATAGGCTTGCTTGGCTAATCTGATTTCGCTATTTACTTTATTGCGTTGTTTTTTAAAAAGTGACCAGTCATTTGAATCATTCGATTTACTTGCTTTAATCTTTAGAATATCCCGATCATGCATTCGTTTCTTAAGCTCAGATGTAATCCATGGGGAACTACGCGCGCGAACACGCATTGTCCTCAAGGGAGCATGCTTGTTAACAATAGATAGAAACGAGCATTTCCATTGGAGCCACATTTGATTGGGATCAGTTGAATTGTATATGTGATCCCAACAATGAGATGCAATATCATTCCGAAAATTTATTCGATTAAATTTTTGAAAGTTTCTGTAGGTTATAGCATTGTGCCCACCAGACATTCCATTCACGGATAATTTTCGATAGGCAAAAACTATGCTATGATCGCTAATACTGATATGACGAACCCCCGAACACACAACTTTATCTGGACAATTAGTATAGATTACATCAATCAAAGTTGCAGAAGTCGGAGTTATTCTGGTTGGTTCAGTGATAAGTTGCTGTAGACCATAAATATCAGTGATATTCATTAATTTGCATGTATTATTGTCATATCGAGTAGCAATCATGTCGCAGTTAAGGTCTCCCATTAAAAAATATTCAATATTTTCGGAATCGAGTTTCCCAATTAAAGTTTCGAAAGGTGAAAAAATACTAATAGGAGAATCAGGTGGTCTATACCACGTGGCAACAACAAACGGTTTAGATCTAGGTTTTCGAATTTCCAGACATAGATTTTCAAGAGTGTCCATGTTTAAATCATTTCGTATGGTAAAATTGATTGAACTTTTCACATAGAAACACACTCCTCCTCCACCGTTTGAAATTCTATCACGTCGAATTATATCATAGCCAGAGATGTTGACCTCATTGTCGCTAATAGTTTCATTGAGCTTAGTTTCATTAATCGATAAAATATCTATTTCGTTATCCGCTAGAAGAAGCAAGTTGGGAGATTGCTCAAAGGTTGGCTTTCGAAGCGTAACTGCGGATCGTATAATGGGAGCGGAAGTCGTTTTTATTTTTATTTTTAAGCGATGACTATGACGTCATCGCTTAAAGTTGGCATATAGCATATTCACTTTGGATAAATGATGTTGCGCATGATTTATCCAGAATCGAAGCGCGGAGAACTGGGAACTAAACCCGTTTCCTTGCAAAACCGCTATCTCGATTTTTCGGGATCGAGTGAAATCATAGGTAAGCCAGGCTCACTGTGTGTGACACGTGACATAACACGGGTAAATTATAGAGAACATATGAGGCGAAGTTTAGGTCTGAAATTTTCTATAAAATGGAAATAAAAATCGATGAAACTTACCATGTGGCGAGTTCTTGTGGTCCTTAATACGTACACGAAGCCTTGGGGGGAAATGGTCTTCTGCGCCTTTCCTTCATAGTAAAGTGGCAAGGTAAGAGACTGAAAGCAAACTCGGACTCCGATCGACCCAAAACAAACACGGTTTTTTCGCGAAAATCGAATCCAGTTGCTAAATAAACACGCAAGGCTCGTACAACGTAAATTTTTCTAAACCACGTATCCACTGAAGCATCTCCAGCTAGCAACGCGAAGCCTCCAGGGTCCGTAGAACTTGTACTGTAAGCTACTAAAAATGGCGGCCCGAAACCGTTGAGATTGAGGCGGGTCTAAAACACAGGTCACAAAACACGGGTCATTGTTTCACCAATACTGGAACAACCCTAAACCTTTACTAAACATTGCCTTAGTGTAGTATTTAGGCCTAAAAAGTTGTCTTAGTGTAGTACTTAGGCCTAAGTTAAGCATTAGGAAGGGGTTAGGGTTGTTCCAGTATTGGTGAAACAATGACCCGTGACCTGTGTTTTAGACCCGCCGTTGAGATAGGCGGGTCTCAGTTCAAAATGACGCAGAGCTTGGGTCCCTGGTGACGAGCGTAATAAGTCCCCATGCAGGGAAGGGAGATCCAGATTGCTCAAAGACAAAACCCACCGTCCGACTACACGCTCGGGAGTATTTTCCCGCATTTTTGCCCATCTCGGTGCGCATGCGTGATTGGCTCTTGGGGAAGAATGGATTCCGTGTAGTCGGACGGTGAGTTTTGTCTTTGAGCAAAATCTGGATCTCCCTTCACAAAGCCCCGGATATATTTCCTGTGAGCTTCGAGGAACAGATAACGTCCAAGGACTAAATCCGAGCATATTTTCGCCCCAAAAGGAGACTATCGTGTTTATTATCCTTCAAATCTTTTACGCAAGGCGCGCAGTTTTAAAAATTGGGGGATATATAAACAATAGCCTCCATTTGGCGCGAAAATATGCTCGGATAATTGTCCGCGGACATTACCTGTTCCGAGAAGCGAACATATTTCCGAGAGCATAGCTCGAGGAAAACTGTAAGCTTCGAGGAACAGATAATGTCTTAGGACAAATATCCGAGCATATTTTCGCCCCAAATGGAGACTATCGTGTTTATTGTCCTTCAAATCTTTCACGCAACGCGCGCAGTTTTGAAAATTGGGGTATACTTCTCGGATATCCCCCAGTTTTAGCTGGGGGATATTCGGTCACGTGACGTGTTTAGACCAATCGCGCGCGAGCGAAAAGATTTGATGGATTATAACTTGGGTTATTATATAACACGCGATAGAAATCTCGAGCTCATAATGTAATTGTTTAATATATCCAACGCGCGCTCATGGAATAATTATTAATTATGGGCAGTAGCTACAGGTCGTCTACGAAATAGCCATGTTTTCTCGTTTCTGGGAAGTTTCGGGGAAACATTTAAGCCCTTGCCAAACGAACCGGCAAGTAGTCGCAAGTGGACGCAAGTTCAAGTTGTGTAACTAAAGACTTGCGTTGGGTGACGGACTCGCACGTTTCCTCACAAGTACACGCAAGTCACCAAAAAAACATTTTAAGGCAGACTATCCTCTATTTCATTGGCTAATAATAAGTTAATCGACGTCACGTAACTTGCGTTGACTTGGGTTGCGTGGCCAAACGGTGAAAAACTTGCTTTGACTTGCGTACGAATTTGATCTCGACCAAAGTGAGTGCAAGTCATCGCAAGTCAACGCAAGTGGACGCAAGGTCTGGCCAAACGATGTCGCAAATAGACCCAAGTTCTCAACTCACGTCTATTTGCGACTCCGTTTGGCCTGGGCTTTAGAAACAAAGGGATAGCTTCATTTCAGAGAAGAGTCGGAGGAGGATATTCGCGGTTTCTGGACTTTCAAACTTCGAAATTGCTGAAAAAACTGATGCCCAAAGGAGGGCTGCCGGAATGAAAAATAACTCAGTCCTCACTCTAAAGCGTGAAGGTTTAATTATCAAATAGAAGCTTAAACCGTGTATTACACTGTGATAAGACCAGACGGGCATTTGAGAACACAAGAGAAATGTAGAAAACACGAACCGCAACCGAGCGTTTTCTACATTTATCTAGTTTTCTTCAATGTTGGATTGTTTTATCAGTGGCTCAAACTTCTTCATTTGCTTTATTTTGCAGATTTTACACGCCGCGAGTAGAAACAACAAAGCACACAGATCGACATGCTACGTCTTCAAAACTTTCTGCTGCCTCGCAGAGAACTTCATCACAAATTTCTTCAAATAAAATGTTTCTCGACATCTCTAAAAAAAATATGACTAGAGGAAACTTTCTAGCGGTCTCGAATAAGAACTGTCAACCCTACACTTTTCTAATTGGAGGACTTATAATTTGTATAAGACACTTGTGTGAAAGTTTGAGAGAACTCGTTGAAAAAGCTGTGGAAACGAGCCATTTGTTCCCGCAACATACTCGTGTTCCTATAACTCTACAGAAATACGGAAAATGCTTTTTACTTCTCCATTCTCCACTCTCTACAATCTACCCTCCAGCCTCCACTATCTACCCTTCACTCTCCACTCTCCACCTGCGGAAATTCTTTTATGAAGATATTTACTAAGTTTGCTCTTCGAAAGCGAGATTAGGGTGCTGGTTAACATATGTATGTGAGCATATCCAGTTTTCAACTTTCTCAGTCAGTAAGATCCGCCGCTCCAAGAGAAGGATTAACCCATCCCCAGCGGCTTTCTAGCGGTCTCCAATTAGAACTGTCAGCCCTACATTTTTCTAATTCGATGACTTATAACTTGTATAAAACACTTGCAAAGTTTGTGAGAACTTGAAGACGCTGTGGAAACGAGCCATGTGTTCCTGCAACATACTCGTGGTCCTATAACTCGATAGACGGTAACACGGAAAATCTTTTGTATTACTTAAATTTAAATAAAGGGCATCGTACATTAGGAATAAGTTCTTCTCAGAAATCGTGTCTTCAGCCACAACGAATCCATGCAATTGAAGAGCAGTTCTTTTTTTTATTATTTATACAAAAGATCCATCGTCTTGGAAAGAGGCGCTGCTGCTTGCCACAGAACCTGGGGCTGAAGGACTTTGAGAATCCGGCTGTGAAGCCCGTGATGGTTGCTGGCCAGTGTTACCTCCTTCCCATACTAGGCTCTCTCCGACTTGTAAGGACGGACCAAGCTTGTTAGCTACATCGACAAGCTGTTAACCAAAAAAAAAAAAAACACAAAATGAACAGAGAGATTAACGTCAATAAAATAAAACAAGGGGGTGAAGGTCACTTTGAGAAACGACAACAATAAAAACTAAGTTATAAACTTTAAGGTAAAATGTTGTTAAAATTATGAGACGGCGTTTTCGATCTGTTTTATCATCATCAAAGTTTTTGTTACTTTTTATCGGCGAAATGTATAGAAGCAAAGTTACGCCAAACTTGCGCCCAGTCTTACGACCTCTAAACATTTGTTTAATAAGTTTAAAATGTTAGCGAAGTCACTAATGGATATGTATACAACTCCCCCATACAGAACCGTGAAAAAGTGATGTAAAATAAGACTAACTATAAAGCGGTTCATTTTTCTATTTTCTTTCCTTCACACAGCATTTAGCGTTCATAAACTGAAGTAAAGTAATTGCCTTGTCGTGCATAGTGGCTCATGAAGCTGTTATTCACAGCATGTATGAACTACGAAGAGAGATGGCGAAGCGTTTTCAAAACCGAGGGGGTGGGGGGAGGGGGTGGGGAGAGGGAACTCATCGCTAAGCCAAGCACATTCCTTTACTTGTCAGTATTCAGTTTTTCAAAATGTCGTCCGTTGTTCATTCTGCAGTGTTCAATGTGTCCGTAATGGACTTGCGGTAATGCAGCACAAGGCAGTACTTTCAGATGATCCTCCTTCAGTCTTCGTGGTTCACGTTTTGTCTTCGTAGGGCAAAAAATGTACGTCGTTGATGCCATATGCAATGTGAAATACAATGTTAATAGTTTCTGGACCTCTACTGAAAGCATTTTGTGACAGAAGTTTTGTTCAGAGCTTCGCTTATATTTGTAACCTGACGTACTTCAGGCAAATATTCTGTCAAACAAATTTTATACTGCGTAGGCAATATTTTACTCACCGAAACGTGGGAGGGGGGGGGGGGGGGGGAACAGCCTCCCCTCGCTCCGCCTATGCCTTAGATGAGATGGGATGACAATTCATCCAAGTTACCTCTCCCCCCTACTTGATCAGAATGGCCACAAAGGTTTCTTCAAAAACTATCCTACTTCTGTTTTAAGCTCTGGAGGTAAGCAACCCTCATGATGCGTAATTGATGCACCACCTCGATCATTTAGCTGTTTTCTCAGGAGCTTTCGTGTGCACGTTTGCTCTTGTTTGAAAAGATGATTAAAAAATCGTACATCGCATTTGATTCAGCCCAACGAAAAGTGCTGTCAATATTGAGTTAGTATTGAAAGGGTAGCTGGAATTAACTCCCCTATTGAGGGCTCTACATATTGCGGTTCTTCTGTCTGCAAAGGAATGCGATTTAATCTCTTTAATGTTAAATTTCAACTTTCTCGGCATTCAGAAATTTCCCAAATGGAACAAAGGTTATCAGCGGAAACTGAGGCCTGAATATGTATTGGGATATAGCTGATAATGAATCATGTGACTGTGGTGGAACATGGAAACTGAGAAATCATCTACTCTCGAATCTTGATGATATTGAGCCATTATTGAAAGAGGCTGAGTAGGATATGAAGAATTCTGCAGATCAAAGTCGGCCTCGGTGGATAGCACTCTCCGAGATCTGCAGAATTCTTCATATCCTACTCAGCCTCTTTCAATAATTGCTTTACGATTTATTCAAAATTCTTTCAAATTGTCCGGCAGGGTTACCCACTTTCTGGGATCTTACTTGCTATTGGTGTAGAAATTCTGAGCAATGCAATTAAACGCTCAAGGGAAATAGAAGGTATTCAAATTGACGCAAATAAATCTATAAAAATAACCCAATACGCCGATGACACAACGGTTTTTGTGAAAGATATTCCATCTTTTCATAGGCTCTTTGATCCGCTGCAACAACCTGAAAACTGTTCTGGGCTACGAATAAATCATTCTAAATCAGAAATACTTTGGCTGGGATCATTGCGTCAGAGAAAGGATTCCATTCCAAATTAAAAATTAAGGTAATTCCCCTGAAATAAAACTGACAATAGATTTTCGTTCAAACTTTGCCCACTGAATATTTATCATATGAGAACTTCAATTTTGAAATAAAAAAGGGGGGTGCCCATACTCATTAAGGAGCACTGGGGCATTGAAAATGACCCATTTTGGCATTATTTAACGCTTATTACAAGAACGCATTCCCAGTAATAATTGTAAATTTTTGTGACCGAGACTCATGAGAACACGCATTAAACTGGAGTCAATGCGTTGTATCGGACACAAATAAACTTTTTAAGTTTGATTTAGACAGAAAGCTGAATCCTTGATTAAAATTTCAACCAAATTTCTTGACATGGTTACCGCAGGGCAAAAAGGAAAAGACCACAGTTTACCTGCTATTTTCGCTATTTATTCAATTTTCAGCAATAGAAATCAGGTCAGTCTTTCCTCAAGCAAAGTTTACGATAAGTTGATTACAATGACTGGAAAAAAAATTGGGGTGCCCACGCTCGTTGATGAGCTATAGCCATTTTTCAACTGAAAGAGCTCAATATCAAGGCAAATCCGCCATGTTTTCAGTGTGCACGTGCACGAGAGCGCGCTAAATGACGCCATAAATTATGCGCAGAAAGAATGCGCAGTGCAATTGTGAGGAATAACCTTAAGAGACGAGACTGTATACGCCTTGGGTGTATATTTTTGATACGATTAAGAACTTGCCACTAAAAGAAACTTCTTTGGAAAGCTGCCTAAACTTAAAAAGATACCGAACATTTGGTCGTCTCGAGACATATCTATATAGGGAAAGGTAAATATAGTCAAATCTAACTTTTATCTGCAGCGTGTTAGACACTCCAAAAGGGTTTACAGATGAGGTAAATAACATAATATTTGGTTACATATGGAAGGACAAGAATCCAAAACTAAAAAAACCGACTTTAATTAAAAATAAGGAGGAGGGAGGACTTAATATGTTAGATTTTACGTTATTTGATTACGCGTCAAAGATAGTCTGGGTAGCGCTTACGCACTAACGAAGAAAGACCATGCAAATTCATCCCACTATCCTTACTTTCCAATGTTGGTACCAGTCTTCTTACCCCTGAATGAAATCTTACCAAAATTCTATTGAGACAATTTCCCAGTGGCAGAAAATTAAAGACATTCCCCCGAAAAAATATCGAAATGTAGAATGTTCAATTGCTAAATCATTTTGGAATAAATTTACAAAGTGGTGCAACGCCACATGTGGAGGAAACATTGCTTTGGAGCAAAACGAAATTATATATGGTGTTTTAAAATACACATCGTCTTGTTTAACTCTGAATCCCTTAATCATAACTGGAAAATATTTTCTTTACATTAACGGAGTACATGATGAAAAACAGCCCCAATTCACAGATTTTGTAACCCTCGTTAACGAAAAAAATTGAATTAAAAAAATATATTGCGACTACGACAAACAAACTACTTTTTTACAGACATGGTCCAACTTTCTGAGCAGTTAAGCATTAATTATATGAATTTGTAAGTAATTGTATAGCAGTATTAGTATCGTTCTTAGTAGCATTAGTATCGTATTGCAAGTAGTTTCGTATTTCTTTCAGTCGTTCTTTTAGTATCGTATTGTAAAGTAGTACACGTATAAGTAGTGTAAGCGTAAGTAGTATAATCAGCAAGTATATTGTAAGTGTAAATGTAAGTGTAATATTAGTAGCGTAAGCAGTGTAAGTGTTGGAGTTGTAAATAAAGTTGCATTGAATAAAAAAAAGAGAAAATGAGCTCTTTGTTTTTCTACTTACAATGTACTAAAAAAAACACAACCTCGTCTCCAGGTTTCTCGGTCAACGGTTCGATAATCTGAAGCGAGCTGCACTTTTGACCTCATTTTGACGTCTCGGTGCAATATGACAAAATTCTTTCTAAATTTGGTCAACACCAGCTGGTTATGGTGAATTATGCATGTGGTTTTAACCAATCAGAAACGTGGAAATACTTTGAATGAACAATTGGCTGAATTTGGTCATTAGACAACCTGTCTCGTGATTTCTGAGTCACAAATATCATAGCATAAATTATTACTGAGAAAGTTATGATGTCATTAGAAGATGCAAGTGATGTAATGCCTTGTTTATTTCTCCTGCATCATGGACTTATAAAAAAAACAATAATTCAGCAACGTCTCAAAAATGGTTTGACATTTTGCTGTTCTCAATTGTGTTGTGCTAGAAAACATCCCTATCACACCCTCCCTCCATGGATCATTGGTATATGGTTTGGACCTCCAGCTCCTCTGGATGTTTCAGTTAGGCTTCTTTATCTTGCCTTTAAAACACTTGGTGTTTAACACTCTCTTGTCTCCGTGGAGTTTACAATTACCTTTCAAATGAGAAGGGGATAATTATTTCTGGAACTAGACGTTTTGAGCTATTCTCTTAAATTCCAATATTTTTAGAGGAAGTTACATCTGCCTTATCTGGTTTACACGCAGGTCCTCTCTCCTGCTCGAATTGGCCTAAGTTTAGTGAGTGCTTAATTTGGCATTGCAATGCTGATATTATAGCTTTTGCTTTATCATTTGAATCCTGCTAAAAGTAGTATCCTTCAACTAAAAATATAATTCATAAGTCAATATTAGTATTCTTGAATCAGCATAAGTCTTTATATCAATATCACATGCTTGAATTATAAAACAGTGACCATAAATTTTAAAAAAAAAGGCATAGTTAATAGAGAGGATAGGTTATGAAACCCGACAAAGTTCTCTGTTGTAGGTTTTTGTGCGCTTTTTTGGCCTTGACCATGCAAAAAACACAATAGTTGTTAACTCCGTACTGAGGAACTAACCAATACAAACGTGGTTACGTAACTCATGCATAGTGTATGAGCACAAAACAAAAGGTTTTGCACGGTCATGGACCTTCCAACCTAAATCTTGGCATCTTTGTTTACTCCTTTGATGTTTGCCGGGCTTCCTAACCATTCCAGTTTATTAACTATAAACAAGGTCAAACACAGCAGCAAAAAAAAAAAAAAAAAAAATGCTGTTGAACTGGAAATTAATATTCTACCCTTGAATAATGCGCCACATTGCCAAATATATTTGGTAGCAAATAGCGTGAAATGACCTTTAAAAGCCAACATCAAGAAATAACCACAGGTCCACTCTCAATATTAACTCAGAATGCAAATATCATGTGTATTTCATGCCTCAGAGAAACCAAAGGAGACCAGTCAGTAAAAAAAATGTCTAGTTTAGACACCAGAGTTGACCTGACCTGACTCATACCGCCTCCCAAATTAATAGAGTTGATCACTAGCCAGCTCCTTTACATACAAGCACACACTTAATATTTTCTGTCTAAGTTCGTTTCAGCTCAAGTATCAGTGATAACACTTGCGATAAACAATCTCACGATCACCAGCGGAACAAATTAAGTTCCGATGATAAGCTATCACAAAGCGTATATAAGGAAGTGGACACACAACAGTTCTCAGTGTATCTCAACTACGTGTATATGGTACACAGACCATCACAATGGCCTTGAAGATTTCCTTGGTATCTGTTCTGCTTTTGATTGCTCTGGGGGCTATTAGTCTTGTTTCTTCAGAAAAAGGTATTTGAAATCTTCTATCTGATATTCTAGCAATGCCATCGATAAAAAGACAGGAGTTAACGGATCAAACATTTTAAGCTCGTTAAGAAAACGTGACTTTCAAAATTAAAGGGTTGGTTTATCGTTTTAAAATATTTTCGTAAAACAAATTTTTACAATAACATAGCAAACTGAAATGTGCATCTTCGAATGGAACAAAATAATTACTGCAAAATTGTTTAAAGTTTGAGAAACGTTTCAGAATTGTCTTTACAGAACTGTGCACTATTTCCAAAGTAAGAGTTTTTATCTATGTCAGTTTTTAGACTAATGTTTTAAGGATAGCTGGCATAAGCTTATCCCATGTACCGGTATTCCGCTAAAACAGGAAAATACTCTAAAATCAATGTATGATTTTTGTTCAGGTGTTACGGAACTTATCACATGGGACGAAGGTTATCTGCCCGAAGATACAGATGTGTATCATGATATGGCTGATAATGAAGTTCAAGATATGGATGACACAGCAGATGCAGAACAAGGAATTTACAGGGCACAAGAAAGTGAAAAACGATCGGTAAAGAGGCAAGTAAACATCATTGTAGTAGTTACATCATAACAGTAGCTGCATCAAAGCTGACATGCCAGAAAATCCCTTTGGGGAGTGCTAAGAAAATCTGTACTGTATTGTATCTGTTGCTGTCTAAATTTTTGTTTGGTAACTTTGACACACACCAAGTTTTTGAATATCTAACAGTTACAACGAAGTTTTGTGTCTTTTGCTGCGTCTATAGAATAAGCTTTGAACTTATGCCCTCAATTTAACACAGATGTGGACCAGATGTCACCTCCTGGTTGTGGAGTCAAATGAACCGGAACAGAAACCACATTGAAATCCAGCGTTGCCGTGGATGGTACAAACGATTTGCCTGGCCCAGATGTCTCCTCAAATTTGCTGGCCTTGTTGGTAACTGCAGACCATGGGATTATAAGTGTACACAGAGTTTCCGTCGAGGATCGTGCCCATCTCGATCATGCCCTCGCACTGTGACCTTATGCAGCCGATGTGTCAATTATGATGTACCTGGAAATATCCATTATGGCTGGGTTGGGCGTGCAGCGACCATCCGCCGCTGGCTACTGCTGTATGCTGCCGACAGAGTTCAGAAGGGAGGGGTCGATGATCCGAAAGATCAGAACGCAATCAGAATTGGAATGGACATGTGGGACGACAGCAGAAAGAGGTCTCAGTCTCAGATGTGCAGAGAAGTTGCTCGCAGGATTAACTCGCTGAACCGACAAGGCACTTCTGGTTGTAGCCGCTGTTCTACAAGATATTGAGGCATGTCTAACCTCAGTATCTCTCAAGGGTTTTTTCAAGTTTTAACTCTTTTTCATTATTTTTCTGGTATAACGTGAGGGTTCTTAAAATAAAATTAAGACAGGACAAGTAGTTTAGTTGTCATTTAAAGCAGGAAAAAATTACCTGTAAGTCGCCTTAGCAGATTCTGCTATTCCAAAAGGAATGGAAGATGTAAAGAGTTAGATATTCTGTCCCATTAAAATAGAAACACAATCTGGAGCATTTAGTGTATCCTGTGATTGATTCTCTATTGGTTTCTTCCACTGAATTCATTCTTGACCTGATAAATTCACTTAAAATTAAACATTAGGCATGATGCGTCCAACATTGCCATCCCCCCCCCCCCCACCTTGTTGTCACAGGCATTCAAGGACTTGTCAGTAAAATGTAAGAACTGGTGGAAACAGTAGACGATATGATCAAAATTTCGTAATGTCACGCAAATCATATTTTACAGTTTCCAAGTTATTCGTCTGTTTAGTAATTATAGTAGAACCTTACAGTCAACTCCTTACATGGTTGTCTTGTTATTAAGGTGACTTTTTCTTGTGCTGGTGAAACGCCCATACCTTTTCTTGTAAAAAAAAAAACCCCGTTAATGCAGTCACCCCGATAATACGGCCAACGCCCACATTCTGAAATCCCGTGGAACCTGTAAAATTCTTTATAATTTTATACAGCCAATCGAACAAGTTAAGTTCTTCTTTCCATTGTTCATACAGTTGAACTCCTATTAAGCAGCCACTTATTAAACGGGCGGCCACCCCCATTACGCGGCCATTAATCAAAGTCCCGATGAGGCTTTTCTATTGTTTTTACCTGTGATGAACGACCAAGCCCTTTTAAGCGGCCACTTTTCATTTCCCCGAGAGTGGCCGTTTCAGAGAGGTTGGACTGTATTTCTTACACTGATTCGAGTTTCAATTTTTTAAAATTATATCTAAATTCCGGAGGCTTATTAAGAACAGTTGTTTAGAAGTGCAAATCTGTCAAGATGTCACTCAATATAGACCAGTCGCGAGGTTTGACCCTCCCCTGATAATACAGCCACAAAACCGTAGGGAGGACAAAAAATTGTAAAATAGAACTAAAATGTAAAATGGGTCAAAAAACGTGAAATCGGACAGACAGATGATCTGAGTGGTTCTAACCTCTTCCAGGCGTTCCATTGGTTGGGGCGCAATCCGAAAAAAAAAGAAGAAGAAGCGCGGTTGCAGGAAGCGAGCGGTTCGGGCTTGATCACTGGTCAATACCATTGTGCTGTGTTCTTGATTTTAAAGACAAGGCTGAAACTTGGCGGTCGCAAGGCCGCTAATGACGACTTAAGGATGTTCGCGCTAATTGTTTCTGCGCATCCTTACTGCGCACGCAAATTAACTCGCCACGATCACGCATGAGAGCGCACGCTAAGTAAGCAATTAAGTAATAAAATGAGCAATGATAGGGCAGATGGTCATTGCTATAGATTTGCCTGATTTAACGATCTTGGACGTTCGGTGGCCCTTATTTTTCTTTTGATGGATCATTGTCTACCGGTTTTCTATGTTTAGCGAAAAAAAATGAAGAAAATCCATCGCCTCTTTGAATTTTTTGCACAATGCACCATCGAATTCCGATCTTTTTAGCTCTTCGTTTATCTGTGCGATGGTCTCAAATGCGTGATAATGCCTCTTGAAGGGTTAAGTTTTGTCAAAACGTTGGTAAAATTTGGAATTTTTAGTGCAACAGACCCACTTCTACTAAGATCGTTTGCCTCCGTTGACTCATGATCAACGACGGAAATTTCTTGACCATTTGGTAAATGTCCCAGTTTCTAGTTTCTCATCAGCCGAAAACAATTACAGGAAATCGAATTGCAATTGGTAAGCGCCCTCTCGTACCGCTGGTTTGTTGATTTTGCAAAAACCCTTAGCAACGGTCATCCCAAGCAGTTCTTTCCGACAAATGGTAAGCACCCACTAAAGCAGATTGTAAAGAACGACAAAATGTGGCAATTTCTCTCTGGTTGAGTCGCCTCAAACAGAAAACGAGTAATAACGAAGATGGGCAGCAATCCAAAAGAAATCACGGAACAAACAAAAGATCCCGAACATTTCAAAACAGTTGGACGAAAAGGAGACCGTGGCTGGTTTTCGAGAGAAGATGCGATGTTTTGTTCTATGAAGGAAGCGGCATCTCTTTTACTGATTAATCAGTTTTTGCGTTTGTTAATTTTTTGAGTTCTGTTACCGTTAAAATCCGTTTAACGTACACTTCTGCAAATATAGTGGAAATCCAGGGTCACTTAATTTTGACTTGGGGGACTAAGAAAGCAAGGAAACTAGCCTGGCTGGTCACCAAGCAGTGGAGTCAATTTTCAGCTCTGTTAAGACTAGTTTTCTTCAACCTAAAAGGACTAATGTGTAGTAGTGAATGTCTTAGAGTAGAACTGAGAAGAGGGCATTGCATACCTCTTGATCAATCTCGTTTCCTTTTTCTGATCGGTATGCTTCCATCTTCCTCTCGTAAATGTTAAACTGTTTAGCTGCTTCTTTTCTCTCGCCTGAGTTGTACAGGAAGATACTAAAGTTCAAGTTGATCGATGGATCAGTGCTGCAACAGCGAGAAAGATATTGTCGGATATCAGTAACTAAAAGGTAACCATGTGAATGCGAGAGCAACTTGAAAGAATTTTCAAACATTGCGAGTCATTATCATCATCATCATCCTTCTAACGCCTCGGGTTGCAAAAAATATTGCGAGGGGTGTAAACCAAATCTCTTGAGCTTTCATACGAGTTTGAGTAAATTAACACTGCAGTACAAACGTTGTAAGCGCCTGAGTTTTCTTAGTAACTCCTTACTTGTCCAAGTTGGCAGCTTGGTTGTAAGCATGTCTTGCATTCTCCTGGTCCTCCAAGTGTGTCAAAGCGACTGAAACAAAAACGGAACAAGAATGTTACTTTTACAACTCTCGCTTTCGTGACTCTTTCTACAACAGTAAGGTCCCTATAATCATTTCTTTCGTGTAGGCAGTGGTCCTGGGCGTTTTCCACCTGTGAGCTCTCCTTCTAATTTAAGGAGACTTTCAAAGTAGTTAGTACTCAGTGTACAATCGTTCGTAGCACAATATTGTCGCTCGAGATGTACATCTTAGTAAAGCCATTTTGTTGGTGTAGGCATTTGACCGATGAACTCTGGTTTTATAACCGGTTTTATAAACCGAGTGCAACTTGAAAGAACTTCTTTTATAATCATTCTTTCTTCCAATTAGATGACAAGTGGCCCTAAGGCAGACCGGCCCCCTCCCTTATTTTGGGTGAAAAAAGAAGAAATGACTGAAGGAAGAAAAGCCGGCTGGGCAAGTACAATAAAACCGGGCCCTTTCCTTAGCTCAAAGTCTGGATCCGCCACTGCCAGCCCTTACATAATAAGGGCCCTTATAAGACACTGGCCCTTCCATGAGTTTGTAAAGGCGTTTCATCCCTTACAAGGAGTTCCCGAGTGTGCATCCCTCCGCATTTACTTGATATCACCAACCAAGCGTGTCCCGCGTGAAGGAAGTTCAATAACGCGCCTGATCAAATATGTACACTCACTTGCAAGCAACATGAAGAGATGACCATGCTTGGGTTTCAGAGTAATTGCTGCACTAAGAAAATGAAACGCAGAAGCGTATCTAATAAGCGTCAAGGGAATTAGGAAGTACTTGGTTAGAAATATCTTTAAGGAGCTTTATTATATGGCTATCTCCGTGAGCAGGCAAATGAACCAAATCTTGCGTTGTGCATACCCGCCGTGTCCTGCAAGAAAAATTTCTCCGAAAGCCATTTTATAAATCTTTTAATTGACCAAGCTTGTTCAGCCGATATGGCTGGATATTCGCCTCGTTTTCTTTTCACGCAAAAACACGCAAAAAAAGAACTTGGCCAATATCTAGCCATCTTGACCACACACTTAAAGTTACAACCATCTTGACCTTACATTTATCGTTACAACTCTTTTACTCATCTCTAGTTTTTCATTAACGTGTTGAACCACAACAGACGTATGTTCAAAAGGAAACCTTCCCTACGCTAATAACCGTCCCCTCTCAGGTACAGCGCTCTTGCTTGAGAAGCTAAAAGATTATTAGCGTCCGACACGCTGCATCGATTCGTTAAACAACTCATACGAGGCTCCCCACCCATCCCTCCCCACCCTAGTGGTTAGGCAACGCAGGGTTGGAACTTCTAAGGATACTGTTGCATTGTGAGGTGAATGATTCCCAAGTTGTAAAGAATTTTCCATTCAAATGGCGCCATGTACGTGGCTCTCTTGAGACAGCTTATAGCCTGCAAAAGAACAATTATTGTAAAAATCTGTCAACATATTGAATATGTAAATCGAAATTGCGCCTCAGTAGAAAAAAAGAACACAACTCTTCTAAGAACACATAAGAAACTTAGTTAACACATACTAATTTCAATGTTTTGGAAAGCTGGTGAGCGACAAAAATAAACAGCCAGTATGTTTTACAGTCGGACCTCCTCACTGCAATGGCCGCTTTTTCTGTTCCGGTGGAAGTTCAACCTCTCTACTGCGGCCATCTATGCACAACGGCCACTAAAATGGCCAGTTAATCAACCATGGACGAACAAAACATAGAAACCACATTTTATATAAAAAATGGTCAAACTTGATCCATATGTGCGTCGTTGGTCTTTGTTTTTCGTTTGGTTTCTTTTTTATTGATAAATTTTGATTTGTGTTTAAGATGAATTTTAAGATAAAAATCTTTCACTCTGAAAAAATTATATTACACCCCTCC
>JAHPZR010005343.1:0-12500 GCA_019787425.1 Platygyra sinensis
GAATAGACCTTTTTCGCTTGTACATTTTGTTTTCCCAATACAGATCATGTGATGATACTCAGGAGACTTGATCTTTTGTCTTGTTCATTAAAAAGAGTACATGCAAACATATTCATGCTTGCATGTACTCTTTTTAATGAACGAGACAAAAGATCAAATCTCCTGAGTATCATCACATGATCTGTATTGGGAAAACAAAATGTACAAGCGAAAAAGGTCTATTGAGATCCCCACAGGAACCTCAGTGACCAATTGCAATCACAAGCACGGACTAATGTTGACATGTCGACATCATGTTCATGTGAGGCCGCATTGTTTTACCCTCACCGAGGCGAAATCATGCAGACTGGACCCCTATTTCGCGGAAAAAATATCTAAAAATAGACTGGTCTGTGAAAATGCCGTTGCATTGGCTTATTATGGGAGTTGCAGGGCCCCTGGTAATGGTGAATATGATTGTCCAAAAAATCTGCCACTATTATCGTCGCTGCCTGTGGAAATAGTGTTAGACGCTGTGAAATACATCTTACCCTGTCCACGCCTCCTTCCTTGTAGAATTGAGCCCATTCATGATCGGTGTCAGTATAAGCAAACGACAGCTTAAAACTTGTTGGAAACACTTCGTCACCGTCAGCAGACAATCCCTGCACGGCTATGGCACACACAACTTTTAGGCTCCCGAAATCGACCTGAAGATACGCATTCCCAGAAGAAGCGGAGGAGCACCATGCCTCGCCAACATTGTCTAAATAGGCATCACTAGAAGGAAAATCAACTTCCGTGCTGCCGTCTCCACTAGTATCCGAGGGATCGATAACCGAATCAAAGCAAGAACCTGTCAAGGTATTAAAAAGTAGGGTGTTTAAAATTACAACCATTGGTGTTATATCGTTAATCTCCTATTTCTGGGCAAGCCCCTCTCTAACACTAATGAAGTATTTATACGATATTCCTCATTCCTGGCTGGAGTTTGTTTCAAACTTGGTCGGACTTGATTGCTATTCACCAATAAGATTATGAGCTAGTCACTGGGGACGCCTAACCAGCATTACAGACACAACAGCTATATCTGCTTTACATGCATTCAACTTTTTGAACACACTATTCAAAAACTTACTTTCCATGTCGTCGCGATAGACTTCAAGGCTTGTGCATATTTGAGATCCTTGGCCAGTAACCGGTTCAAAGCGTATTTTCCTGGCTGTTACAGGTACATTTAGCATATGAATCTCTTGTTCTAAAGGGCTGCCTTTGCGAAAAATCTGTGTTTATGAAAATGGAGAGAAAAAGCCAATACATCTTATACAATTTCAACATTTCGCTTTTTTCATTTCAGTCTCAGCCATTTAAACAATAAAAAACGGCTCTTGCTTCCTTAAGGAATTCTAAAAGTAAGGAACGAACTGGCGGATAAATAACCTAAATGTAGTCTTACTCGTATTTCACCATCTTCCATATATTCTGTAAAACTACTTTCGCCTTCGGCTTCAAACGACAGTGTAAATTCTTGGGCATACAACTCCTCGTCATCATCGTCTTTGTACCCTCGTGTTTCAACAGCACAAACTAAAACATCTTCTCCAAAGTCGACTTGGAGATAAGGGGAACCTGGCTCCACTACAGGTAGACACCATGCACTGGAATCGCTCATGCGAGCTTTATATTGATCGAAATCGCTCCCATCGGAGTCGGAGGCTGTGATGCTAAGGTCTGAAATGATGAAGTTGTCGGTGATTCCAACAGGAAATCGAAGGCACCCGCCTAATAAAAAGAAAAGAAGCTGAAAATTTACTGGATAAATTGATATGACGCTATTAACTGTGTTCCGTCTGCTTGCAAGCCGGATTAAAACTGAAAGGAGTCTGTTGGGGAAATTCACAAAGAAATCGTATACTTTCTTCACCAGTCAGATGAGACAGGCCCTTCCTATAAACAGCTACCCGGGAACAGCTATTTGGGAAAGGATACAAATTACAATGACGACTCACTGACTTACCATCTCTGCCGTAAACTGCAACTCGCATACAGAATTCTGTGTCAGAATTGCTGCCTGTTGGGTAAAACCTCATGTAATTTGCAACTTGAGACACGGCAAGTTCTCTTTTGACTATTACGTTACCGTCAGCTGGTGAAATGATAAAGTTCTGTATAAAAGCAATGGACGAAAATATTAAAGGTTAATTCAAATCTTCGCCGTGAATGAAAATACCATGGCCACATGAAATACTATTTTATATCAACCGTAGTCGGGATATCCAAACACCGAGAAGAGGGTTGAAAATATACGACGCGCAGCGGAGTATTTTTGACAAAATTCGAGGTGTTTGATATATCTTCTCAATCGAAACCAAAAGTAAGGAGACAACGGAGAAATAAAATCGTAAAAATCTATGCTAATAGGCCACGTTCGATATATCAACATGGCTCCGAGGCTTTCAGGTCAAACTTCTATATTTGGTGTTGTTTTCTTTGAATCCAAGTTTCTTTTGGGAATTGAGAGACAAAAGAAACTTAAAAAATTTGCAATTTTGACCCGAAAGCCTCGGAGCTTTGCTTGAATGTTGATATATCGAACGTGGCCCATTAAGATCAGGTATCCAAAACATCGTCATGGTCGTGATTTCCTTTGTTTTAACTTGATGAATTATTCATGAGTTTGAGAAGAATGGTTAACTATGCGGGAAAGAGTTTGATGCATATGGCGAATGGCAATACTGGGAATTGGGAATTGGGTAAATGGTAAATGGGAATAGGGGATGGAGAATGGCTACTAGGCAAAAGCATCAGGAAAAAAAGAATTGAAGAATGGCAAATGGGTAATGACAAATGGAAGAGGAAAAAGAAATGGAAAACAAGGAACTGGGATGACGAATAGGGAATGGTAAATTTGATTTTGCTCAAACTCTACCAATATTATCCGTCATTACTTGTAGAAATAGTGTTAGACGCTCTGAAAAACATCTTACCCTCTCCATGCCGCCTTCCTTATAGAATTGAGCCCACTCATGATCCGTGTCAGTATAAGCAAACGACAGCTTAAAACTTGTTGGAAACACGTCGTCACTGCCATCATACAATCCCTGCACAGCTATAGCACACACAACTTTTAGGCTCCCGAAGTCGATCTGAAGATACGCACTGGAAGTAGAAGTGGTACACCAAGCTGTGTTGTCAAGATTTAGCACAGCGTTGCTTGTTGGAAATGAGGG
Source organism: Platygyra sinensis (assembly GCA_019787425.1). NCBI lineage: Eukaryota > Metazoa > Cnidaria > Anthozoa > Scleractinia > Merulinidae > Platygyra > Platygyra sinensis. The sequence goes on from JAHPZR010005343.1 coordinate 3,210, forward strand.
ATTGGTATTTCCGGATCCTGAGGTGGTGGCGAAGCTGATAGGCGAGTCGTAACAGGCGCCTGCGATTGCATAGAAAGCACGTTGCATGGATTATAATAAATAAAAATAAAAGAGTTTGCAATATTTATAGAGGAAGCCACATCAGCCCTGGCTGGGTCTCATGCCGGTCCTCTATCCTGTTGAAATCGACGTTTAAAATGTTGGTTTGTGTGGAGGAAGGAAAACCGGAGAACCGGAAGAAAATCCCTCGGAGACCAGAATCAACAAAAAACTTAATCCACTTGTGACCCTGGGCCGGAATCAAACCCGGGCCATATATATTTGTCGGAGGCGAGCGCTGTCACCACTGCGCCAACCTGTTTGTGGTACTTTATAAAGAGTAGTTGTGTTGAAGCCTATAAGGACGGCTGATACATTTTTTTGTGCGCATATGCCTATAGAGCCCATAACTCATTTGATGATACTTATAATTAAAGCACCCTGCATCGTGCTCTTTAACTATGGACGAAATATAAACAATTGAAGGGATGAAACCGGTTACACTGCGATTTCTTTTCCCTCACAGTTAACATTCTTAGATGGACGGTTACTCGTACTTTTCTTGATAGATACCTTTTTTTTCCAACTGAAATCTTATCAGATTGTCACAAAAAGCGGCAAGAAGTTAATGATGGTTCCTTGAACATCTTTTCTCAGCAACACATCCTGATTGAGGCTTCATATTATAGCTCTGACACGAGTAATTCGTAAAGGAAATTTATTTTACCAAAATAAATGATTTTATGTAGCTTGTGACGTAACTAGACCCAGTACTTGTATGCGGGAGTTTCTGTCATCCGGGACTTATATATTGCTAGATGTGGTCCACCTTCTCGTTTGTGCAGCATTCTCGGCAAGTGAAGGGAATTTTTTGAGTCCAATACAAGTTGGTGCCGCATCCAGACTAAACTATCTTTCGTCGTAGCTGGAAATAGCGTGATGCCGGACTAATACTCCTGTTTTTTAAGATAAGTACAGGATTATTGCTGGATGTATGAACATAACCTTTGTTTCGCACGCTAGATCACTGAGGCACCATGCGTTTGTATTCTGTTCGTAAAAGTTGAGCGGTCTAGCCCTTCTTATACTTAGTAATACGGAAAAAAGGGGGCTATGTGTGCCATTAACGCCTTTTTTATTTGATGGTTAAGTAAATCCTTTAGCGTTTGTTTGTTTATACCGCCTCTGGAACGTTTTTGTTTCCTCGATTATTTAATTATGCGTAAGGTTAATATGCAAATTATCGTACACAGCATTACTTGATACAGCATCTTGACATGTATTTGTTATCTAGTCCCTTTAGCTGACCAGTACAGGTATAGATCATTTCCAATTTGTCAAAACATAGTGTCTCGTACAGTATAAAAAGGATAGTTTATCATAATTTTCAGATCCTCACTATCCCCCCTTTTCGAACAGCTTTTGGGACCACCATTTTCACCATTTGCCCACTTACTGTATTGTTGTTAGGGCTTTTTATTTTATTTTATTTTATTTTTTTTTCTTCACTGATCATTCCTTGGGGGTAAACTGCTTACTGTTTGGTGTTTTCATCATATAAATATATCAGTTCTCTCCCCCCCCCCCTCCTTTAAGCTCATGTTGCAGTTCATATGCAAAACCATGCTACACATATTCATATGCTTTACTTGTCACTCTATATTGTTACTGACTGGTTTTGTGGGACTTTGTTCCCCTTTTATTTTGTCATTAAACGGTAAGAGCAGATGTTTCGTCCTGGGCTTTGCCTTAGTGACAGTCCTATGACCATCGTGCATATTCTTACTGTTGGGATCTCCTTGTTAGATCCGTACTGTCTCCCTCCGGGTGCAGTATTGTTGTGATCAGTTCAGTTGCATTGTCACTGACTGAGATTGGTGGGACTTTGTTCCCCCTTTTATTTTGTAATTAAACGGTATGAGCAGACGTTTCGTCCTGGGCTTTGCCTTAGTGACAGTCGTATGACCGTTGTGCATATTCTTACCGTTGGGATCTCCTTGCTAGATCCGTACTGTCTCCCTTGTGTGCAGTATTTTTGTTATCAGTTCAGTTGCATTGTCACTGGCTGAGATTTGTGGGACTATGTTCCCCATTGTTATCACCAGTTCAGTGTTCTTGTTTTAGGTGCAAGTTTCAGCTCTTATGTTGTGCATGGGTTTCCCTGACAATATTTTCTGGAATACCATTTTTTGGTTAAGTAGTTCATACTCAATTCAAGCCACCTGTTCGTGGTACAGATTTGCCTAATATATTAATCTTTGCCAGGTATGGCATTGTCTATGCTATCAACCTTTGTGCTCATTGAATCATTTGCTGTGCTACATTCAATTTTTGCTTTTCAAGTAATTTTCAAATTACATATAGCTATGTTGAGTGATCTTGTTTCTTAAGTTTTGTATCAGATTATTCTGATACATGTATTTTGTTATTGGGCAATGCATGGCACTAGCTCCCTTGGTGTACTGTTGGGTACAGTATTGATTAACTGGGTGCTATGTCCCTGTTTATAACGTCTGCCTGAACCCTGTGCTCATTTCATTGGATACTATTTCTAAGTGTTTGGTACCTGGCATGATATCTACATGTATTCTGGTGGTGGCTGATTGCCCTGAGCCAGTCATGCAATTTCTAGGACCCCTGGGATAATAAGAATACATAACTAAATAAACAGATAAATAATAATAATTATACAAAAAAGTTTGGTATCTCGGGACAGTTTTTCTTACCCATGTTTACCACCAATCAATATTATGTTTTACCTTTGGCACTATGTCCTAAGCAAAAAGGGGCAATTTGCTTGTAGCTATTTTCACCAGTTGTAGTGTCTTGGGGTTGAAGAACACAATCATTAATATATACCATCTCTGGCACAGGGTATTGCACCGTACCAATGGATATAATATAGCAATTTGTTGCATTTTACCATTGTGTCATCAGAGACAGAGTATATTGGCATCATTCATACAAATTTACCCTTAAATGGCCTTCAATGGTTTTACCGTCTCATTGTACAATTTCATCACTGCTTGCCATGGCATTCCTAAATTCATTCAACCTCTACCTCTCAATTTTTCATTTTATTCACCTCATTAGTCAGTACACAAATGTGTGTGTGGTTTAAAATAGTATTGCTTTAATCTAAACACAGTCCCTTCCAAAGCTAGCTTTGGGGAACTCCAGATCATTCCATGGTCATTTTCATCAGTACAGTTATTGTACTATACTTCTCTCATTTAGCCTGCTGGTTGTTTTCATTATCTTTTGCAGTGCTAGGATTGTTCAATCCCCCGCATGATTCCAACAAGATGGTTCAGATGTATCCAGTATTTGGCTGTGTTACTTTTGTAGATGTTGCATTCAGTATAACCATCCATCATAACAACATGTGGCAGCTCTGGAGTATTATTATCCGTTGGTGCTAGAAATATTTGATGCTCTGTTGCTATATCCCTCATGATTCCAGCAAGACTTGTTGAGAGGTATCCAGTATATGATGGTGATACATTTCGTATATATGTTGCATTCAGGATAACTATCCATACCATAACATGTGCCAGCTGTGAACTGGAGTATCAGTTATTATGCAGTGGTCAAGAGTAAAAGGAACACTATTTGCATTTTATCATGTGATTCATTGACGGTCGCTGAAATTAGTTCAGTCATGTAAAACTGTTACAGTTGATCAACTACATGGTTGTACATACATGCAACTGTATATTAATTTTTGAAGCTGTAGATAAACTGTTATCTGTTTTTATATATACAATGTCAGCAAGCGCCACTTAGTTGTAGATTGAGTTTTGTTGTGATTAAGTGCCAGGTGTGCAGGGGCCACTTGGTTGTAGATTAATTACAGTGTATTGTTACTGTTTTTAAGTACCATGTGTGCAGCTGCCACTTGGTTTTAGACTACTTTCCACTTGGTTGTAGATTAATTATTATTGTTCTTGGTTTTCACCTGTCAGGTGACCAATGCTCAAAAATTGTATTCATTCAATGACTAAGGCCAAGAATTGGTTTGTCTCATTTTTCTGTGAGTTCTTAACAGACATGTGTCACTCAGATTTCTAGAAATTTGTATGGGTACGCCTCTATACAAACATAGCATAATTTATTCAGGATGATAAAAATACCGATAAAAATACATGACAAGGAAACACGAGGTTACCCTACAATGTTTCCAGAAATTACAAACTAAAACAAGCTTCATATTTTCATCCAATGCCTTAGGATAGAGCTATTTACATAGTTACAAATTAAGAAAAGACTTCAATCTGGTTTGAGAAATTAAAACCAGACCTCCCCTTAGGAGGCGTGGTTGTAAAGAAAAAAAAAACAACAACAACAAACATCTGTCATTGAGTTTCCCTATCTGAATGCACAATTATTACTCTAGGTAGAGCTCTACAACTTAGTGGTTGTAGCTTACTCATTATTGTTTCATTACCTTGTGAGCAGAGGCCACTTGGTTGTTCATAGTTGTTCATTAGTTGTTCATTAGTTGTTCATTAGTTGTTCATTAGTTGTTCATTAGTTGTTCATTAGTTGTTCATTAGTTGTTCATTATTGTTCATTACTTGTCCTGTTTTTTTGACTACTGTGTAAGAAGGAGCCACTCGGTTTTAGTTTACTTATTGTTTAATTACCATGTGAGCAGGGGCCACTTGGTTGTACATTAGGGGGGGGTCGCACTAGAGTGAATTTTTTTTTGGTCTGGTCCGAAAGCCCAAAAATATCGGCACTGACCAATTTTTTTTGGGCTCATTTTCCGGTCGCACATGAAGCCACACAACAAGGCTAAATTCTTGAGTAAACACTGATAAAACGCTTTGTAAACAATGATGAAATGTTCGTGCGCTTCTACTGTGCATCAATTTTCCTAAGTAAACACGCAGTTGACATGTTTAATGAATTTTTGTTTTCTTTGGGCGATTTTGGAAAAATCTGCCTGCCCCACCCATACACTACGGCGTCTTTGATCTTTTTGGTCCACTGACAAATTTTTCCAAATTTTGCTCGTAAGAGTCGCATTAGGGAAAGCTCCAATTTGACCCAATTTTTGGTAAAACAAACAGAATTCGCCCTAGTGTGACCCCCCCTTAGTTGAACTTGTTTTTGAGTACTGTGTGGGCAGGAGCCACTCGGTTTTAGTTTACTTATTGTTTAATTACCATGTGAGCAGGGGCCACTTGGTTGTTCATTAGTTGTTTTTGTTTTTGAGTACCGTGTGCGAAGGAGCCACTCGGTTTTAGTTTACTTATTGTTTAATTACCATGTGAGCAGGGGCCACTTGGTTGTTCATTAGTTGTTTTTGTTTTTGAGTACCGTGTGAGAAGGAGCCACTCGGTTTTAGTTTACTTATTGTTTAATTACCATGTGAGCAGGGGCCACTTGGTTGTTCATTAGTTGTTTTTGTTTTTGAGTACCGTGTGCGAAGGAGCCACTCGGTTTTAGTTTACTTATTGTTTATTTACCATGTGAGCAGGGGCCACTTGGTTGTTCATTAGTTGTTTTTGTTTCTGAGTACCGTGTGAGAAGGAGCCACTCGGTTTTAGTTTACTTATTGTTTAATTACCATGTGAGCAGGGGCCACTTGGTTGTTCATTAGTTGTTTTTGTTTTTGAGTACCGTGTGCGAAGGAGCCACTCGGTTTTAGTTTACTTATTGTTTAATTACCATGTGAGCAGGGGCCACTTGGTTGTTCATTAGTTGTTTTTGTTTTTGAGTACCGTGTGAGAAGGAGCCACTCGGTTTTAGTTTACTTATTGTTTAATTACCATGTGAGCAGGGGCCACTTGGTTGTTCATTAGTTGTTTTTGTTTTTGAGTACTGGGTGAGAAGGAGCCACTCGGTTTTAGTTTACTTATTGTTTAATTACCATGTGAGCAGGGGCCACTTGGTTGTACATTAGTTGATCTTGTTTTTGGAGTCACTTAGTTCTAGATTAGATTTTCTTGTTTTGGAGTATCATGTGAGCAGGAGCCACTTGCTTGTAGTTTAAATATTATTGTTTAACTTCCATGTGAGCAGGGGCCACATGGTTTTAGATTAATTGTTCTTGTTTTTGGAGTCACTTGGTTCTAGATTTGTTTTTCTTGTTTTGGAGTGTCATGTGAGCATGAGCCAATTGCTTGTGGTTCAAATATTATTGTTTCATTACCATGTGAACAAGGCCTACTTGGTTGTAGATTAGTTGTTTTTGTTTTCGACTACCATGTGTGCAGGAGCAACTTGGTTGTAGATCAGTTATTATTGTTTCTGAATCAGTACTAAGTGAGCACTTGGTTGTAGTTAGTTACTTATTTATAGTTTCACTACCATATGAGCAGCTGCCACTTGGTTTTACAGTAGATTAGTTGTTCTTGTTTTGGAGTACCAGGTGCGCAGGGGTCCCATGGTTGTAGATTAGTTATTATTGTTTCATTACTAGGTGAGCAGGAGCCACTTGGTCATCGATTAGTTCTTATTGTTTATGAGTACCATTCATTATTGTTTCAGTCCCATGTGAGCAGGTGCCACTGGGTTATAGATCACTTATGATTGTTTTTAAGTACCGTGTGAGCAGGGGCCACATGGTTGTAGCTTAATATTTTAATCATGTGAGTAAGGGTTACAAAATTGTTCATGTAGCATACTCCATCTTGTGTGTTGCTTTGGCTTCGGGTGGGGCTGCCCTTTCACTCGTTCCTCATGACGGGCTTTGGCGGTTTCTCCCTCACCTTTGCTGGGCTAATACTTTGGTATGTTTGTAATTTAAGCTTTCTAAGCTTGCTATCAAAATAAACGGCCACATCTGTGGCCAATATATCCCACTTGGGAGTGTTTATTGTTCTTGCCCAGCAAACAGAGCTCAGCCAAAGTAACACCCATATGGATTATGTGCATGTTGTATTTAGGTGTCGAGAACAAGATTCGTAAATACATTTTAGAGAAGTGAAAGAAAATATCTGTTACAATATTTTTAAACTGAAGATCAAAGATGTTGGTGATGCTAACACTACGAAATAAACACCTTACTTAAAGGGAGCCAAATGAATCGGCTGTGCTTTGAGACTGATAACTGTTGAACATGATCCAGTGGAAATGAAATACTAAACCGAGAGACAGTTAATTTTATTTATGCATATTAGTAGTTCTCCCTAACTCAGAGCGAATGCAAAATGTTGACCTAACATTTTTGCCATATTCACGCAATTGCCAAGCCTGTGCAAAGTTTGAATAAAATCAGTGTTTTTTTAATCATCTCTTGCATGGTTCTGTCCTGGACATGCTCTTAAATATGAGGAAAAAAACTTGACCATTATTTGCCCTCGGCAGGTACAAAGGCTAGTGGGACTAAGCAAACAACTGCAACCAATAACTTAAATTAAACATACTGACATTGCTAGGAATCCCAACTGGTCGGTGGCAAACCAGTTGGCTATTTACAAGCGTGGCTGAAGATTTGAACCCGCGGGGCTACCGCGAAACAAATCGGGAGTCGTCAGTCAGAGCAGGATTCGAATCTGGGACTAGATTGCGAGTCCAACGCGCTGGACACTCGGCCACGCTTCCTCCACGCAATTTATATTTTAAATGTTTTTTATCTTTGCTGTTGCTTTGACAAGTTTCGTTGGTGACGTCATGTTGAGGCGAGTAATGTTTACGCTACGAGACAACCGGTGTTCAGGAGCAGGGAATGTAAAAGAGCGATTTGGAGGCCCGACCGAGCCCTAGGGGGTAGGTGCTTGAAGGGTTGCTATTGAAACCGGTAAAGAAAAAGGGCATTAGGGAGGGACGGACTATTAGTGGGGGAGGAGGGGGGAAATTACACAGCACAAACGCAGTGACGAACGTACCAGGCGGAACGGACCCCAGCAAAAGCTTGTGGCGAGAGCGAGGTTCAACCGAGCCAAGGCCTGGACGTGCTTCGCCAAGACTGAGAAATGAGCGTGCAGAGGAGTAGGCTCCCAGTCTAGGCCTTGGGATATGTCAATTCCACTAAAGTTACTTTAGTGATTGCTGGAATCAGCGGGAGTGTATTTCCTTAGACGTCGGCATGATAACCATTCTTTAGGTGACCAGGCAATTTAGAAACGACGGTCCACTGGGAAATACACTGTGTTTATAGAAGCACCTTTTACGGGTACATTAGAGAGAGTTGTTTTTTGTTGAATGAATAAATGAAAGACGGAGGTATACTGCTTGGGAATAAGTTGGCACATGCATATACAGGCAGATATGCAGTTCCAAGGGCTGGGGTCAACAAAAACAACAAAACGTTCCAGCGGAATAAGTTATGGACTATGCACTGAGGATTTTTTCAAATGGAGTTTACAAGCCGATGGACTTCGACATTGATATTGACAATGACAATGCTCGGATATTTTCACCTCACACTGAAGAGCGAAAAGAAGGTGAACAAAACGTGGCAGGAACATGATCAAACGAAGATGGAATCTCCGTTTCTGCCGGTTTCCTCTGTTGGAAAAGCAGCCAGAAGAAGTTATCCCTTTCGCTCAGTTCTGTCGAGCAATACGATACTTCTCTGCATGTTGTTATACAAAGGAAAGAAAAGTATTTTTTTCTTGTTGTCATCGCTGTTTTCTTTCATTCAAATCCTCAGGGGGACAAAGAGGTTGTGGTTCTTTGGGTGCTTCTTCTGACAAAACGCATATCCAAAGGCCGCCATTTTAAGGGCGCGTTCACATGGAAATGGGGACCTCGGGCAGGTGAGGTCCCCCGCCCAGGTGGGGTAACCAATCTATCCATACAATCTCTCTTTTTTTCTTGATCGCGTTCACATGTTAGGTGGGGTACCCCACCCTGGCGGGTTACCCGGTCAACCTGTCCGGGTAGCCCGGTTCGGTGGGTGAGTTCTCTTCAAGTAAACGCTGCAGATTGGGGTAACCTGCCTAACCGCGGTAATCAAATGACTCGAGCGTGGCGAGTTTTTTTCGATGATTTCACTTCCAAAACCGCCAAAACGCTGATGAAATTGACAGTGCTGGTGACAATTTAGGCTTGGAATCTGATAGTCAAGTCAATTAGCGGAATCAAACTGTTGTTGCTGCAGCAACGACATTGAAGCGAAAAGCAGCTTCATCGGAACAAACGATAGTTGTTTGTTTCTGTACGTGCTTAGCGACCAGGTGATTGCAATTTGGATCTCATTCTGATTGTCAGGTGAATGCAAGTATCTCTTTACCACGGGTAGGTGAGGTGCCTCGCTGGGGTCCCCCACTTCCATGTGAACAGGCCCTAAATTACTCA
>JAHPZR010005343.1:20000-50000 GCA_019787425.1 Platygyra sinensis
AGGTGGTGAATCATTGGGTCCGGGTCTGTGTTTTCCAGTTCCTGTCAAGAGTAAGAAAGAGTTAAAAAACAACGGAAGTTAGTTGTGAGAAAGATGAACACTCGCAACTATACTTCATTTCCATTCATGAGAAAAACTAATCTTGCTTTAAGAAGGTAGCACGAGCACCAATCTTCCAATTCCTTAAGGGTGGATGGGAAGGGGAGGGGGTGGGAGTAATCTTTATAAGTAGCCTTTATGGAGAGGTTCTATCTGAAAGGGGTTCCGTTTTCAAGCTCCTGGTTTTTATAAGGGTAGGGATGTAATAAGTTGAAGTATTCAAAAGGGTAGGGAAATCTGCTATTTATTTCTTTGAAAGGGCCTTTAATTATCATATTTCAAAAAGACGCAACTTATGGCTGTACCATTTCGTTCATTAGACAGTTCATGAAAATGGGAAAAAAATCCTATTTTGATAATTTATAAACCCTTTGGGCCAGTGATAAAAGTAGGTAAAAAGCGGCACCTTTTTTAATAAAGATATACAAAAGGGTAGTTCCGTCAAATGATATACGGAGGGGTAAGGGTTTGGACTTTGAGGAGGAGCCCCCCCCCCCCCATATAGAACTTTGTAGAGTACCTCCCTCCACGGGAAATTCCTTCAGTTCGGTGTGGTAAGTGCATATAAACAAGCACATTATGCTAGTAGCACTGCTCCCATTGTTCTGAAATTGAGCCAGAAATGGGGCCGCTTCCTACAGTTGATGACGTAACCAATAGTTTCTAAAATCTTTACTACAGCGACATGAATGAGATTGTTTTTATCCTAAATGTGTTTCGAAGAAACTACTTATAAGAAATTTAAATTTGACTAATTAAATATGGTATAAGCCTAGTATTAGTCAAAGACGGCTTTTGCTCATGTTTCAAATAGAAAAATTTCATACTAATGCAATTAACTGTGATAACGTTACAAATTACCAATGACTAAATCAGCGTGTCAAGGGAAAGAGCCCGGTTATCGCCTTCGCGCTGAACTTACTTTCGCTCCGTGACTTTGGCGTTAAGTTAGGTGAATGCAATCTTTCCACAACCCTTCCCTCGTAATTTTTTACTCAAAGATTGACGAGTCTACTTTACCTCAGAACCAAAAAAAGACGATCCATCGACATCGACTGAAAATTCCACCCTTACGCGTTCACTGTAGGCGATTGAAAAGGTGCCTGCAGTTTTCACGGCACACACGTTTATCAGTCTTCCAAAGTTAATCGTTAGACTTGGGGGCGGGTCTCCATCTTCAAATTCTGCACACCAGCCATTATCACTAAAGCGAGCTTCGGAAGCATCGAAACCCGAAGCATCTACGCCACTTGATTGGAAAGATTGGCTTGGAAACGCCACGTCATCATCCAGTCCTATTGGATTATATTCGCATTGTCCTGAAAAGGAAAGTGACAAAATTATATTTCAGCTAATAAAACTCCTTTCTCATTGTATCAATGTAGGCTATCTCAAAAAGAGATCAAGTTCGAGTTCTCCCAAAGGCCTACAGTCGCAAGCAGCTTGGGTTATTTCGGCATAACTTTTTTGCATATATACCTAACCCCTGTAACATGCAGTTACTGTGTGATATGTCAGTACTGGGTAACCTTTTCAGAACCAAACTCCGATTTTTTTTTTCGTTTCATAAATATCATGCGTCTTTGCAATGCAGTTGCTAGGAATATGAAAGAGTATTCAAGCAAGAATTGGCTGACACTGACATCTCCTCTTGCGCTTGACAAGGTTAAGAGGCGCAAACTCTAGAAATAGTTTGACGACACAGTCGGAGAATGTTCGTGGTTCTGGGGACTCACTTGGGGATAAGTGGAAATAATAGGATCGAGGTTTCACTCAGTTAAAATAAGGTAGAAACGGTGAACTGCCAGTTATTTGTCCTGGGCAGGGGATAATGTCCGGGTGGTTTTTTTTACTCTGGCTTGTAAGGAGAATTAAAAAAACTCGTTTTGAAATGAGCTTCAGGTAGTGTTTATTTACGAGACTCAGTAAAGGCTGTATTTACGACCTCGTTCAAATTAAAATTCTTCCATACAGGCCGACTAAGCTCGGTTAATAAGATGTTTATTCTATGTCGAAGGCACGGTGGCCTCATATTTAGTGCGCTCTCAGAGTGCCTCGGCCCACCCAAGAGTATAAATCGCTGCTGGCGGATTTAATGCTGGAATTAACCCTGCGATAGGCTAGCATCCCGTCCACGGGTAGGTAGAAATATTACCAGTCACGTCATAGTACAGAATCCGGGAAAAACTCCGGCACGATGGGCCATTTGGCGTTGACTTTACAATGGCAAAAAAAACTTATTTCGTTTAATTTAATTCGTTTAGTACAACTGGGCCGGGTCGTTCAAAGCCCGATTAAGCTAACCCAGGTTTAGCGAGAATTTTGATTTCATTTTTGTAACTTTTCGGTGAAGTTTTATTTCTACATTGTTGGTCCTTCCGTTTTGCGTTTGAATAATTTCAAGCTACAAAACTCATAAGCAATGAAAACTATTTTTATACAGGAAAAATCAATACTTTGGTTAACTTTTAATCCTGGGTTAGCGTTAACCGGCTTTCGAACAACTCGGCCCTGCGGCCCGTTTCTCGAAGCTCCCGGTAATTACCGGGCCCGTTAAGTTGTCTAGTTTTCCATTCCAGATGGGAGGTTCAAAAGTTTTGACACTTGTACAGGGAAGTTTTCAGCGAAATAAACAAAATGAACTTTATTAGAGGTCAGAACACACCCTACTTTTCTCTAGACTTTGAATTCGAAATATGATTTCGGGCCCGTTAAGTTACCGGGTCTTTCGAGAAACGGGGCCCTGGTTTGTATTAGCTGGAATTTTGCTTGCGAATGGCGATGAGCTGAACTTAAATCTGTTATAGTTTGCTTGTTCTCTTCACTTTTTTTCTCGTCAATATTTTGCTTTTCAATCATTTTGCCGCAAAATGTAACCGGTCTGCATGGTGAGATCTAAGGCGCGGGTCAATATCGAATTTAGTGAGTTCAGTAGTTTCTATTCCCCGTGACACACTGTTATAATTCAGCGTTAAAACTCAGAAAAGAGAAATTCAGAACGAAAGTCTTGGCTTCACCGTTTCACCAGCAGCTGGTAGTTGCCTTCCCCTCTCCCTCCCCACCCTTTTGCAAAATTGATTTCAGTCTTTATCCAATAGCGCAGTAGTATTTCAACAATGTTTTGGGAGAGGGAGGTCTGTAATTGAACAATGACGTTCACAACAAAGAAGTCAGTAGTTTCGATTTTTGTAAGCTTTTGTCTTTTTTTTTTTGTAGCTTTACATTGTGTGCCAAAATCCACTAACCGGCGCCCCCCAAAGGCAAGAAATAATAAACGGTTCCTTAAGAGAAGCTTATGTTCGGCGTGAGCTGAGAAGCGAATACTGAAAATTTCAATCGTCATAGTACGTTAGTAAGTGCTAAGCATAATTTAAAATCAAATAAAAACAAAGACATATGTGGGCGAAGATGCCGACAAATCGCCGTCTTTACATTTTTGAAACCCTGGAGGCTAAGCCCTCTACAACAATTTTATTTGTTTAGTATTTAAGTACAAAGCTGCATAACGTTGCGATGAAGTCTACGGTGCGATTTTAGGTAACATGTCACTGTACTGGGAACTTGAATTGGTGTTTCCACAGAAACTGCATTTTGACAAGCATGTTTTATTTATCTTGCTTTCTTTTTACGGAACTTACCTTCGGCCGTAAGGGCGCAGTTTAAAATCAATGTCAAGGCTCCAACCCATTTTAAGCTACACATCATTGCCCTAAATTTCCAGGGCACTTCAGCCGACTGTTCCTGGGTGTCTAAAAATGCGTTACGAAGAACGTAACCTCTATTAATTGCTGGTACTAATATACATCTGAAACACTTATTAATGAAACAAGTTATCAATGAGACAGCAATAAAGGCTAAAATAAAAAACTTCTTGCCCTAACAAAAATGATCTTAAACTGATCATATGGGAATCGGTCGGTAGATAAGAAAGAAAGTTTGCCTGTTTTTTAGCAGCTGTTATTACTGTTTCATTGATAACTTTAATTTAAGGTAACCTCAATTCAATGTACTTTCTTCTTCTTCCTTCCAATGGCTTAAATTGGAAAATTTACCGCGTTGATCATGTTTCGCTTTCCTCTACAACCGCAGTACAAATATGAATTATTTCATATATACTTTACATAATTTCACTCCTCACGGGAAGATATGAACTCAATAAATTGACCTCGCTCCCAATGTGTGGCCCCATAGTTCAGTTGGTAGAGCATCTCACCGGTATTGCGGAGGTCACGGGTTCGAATCCCGTTGAAACCCTGATTTTTTAGGCTTCTTCTTTCCAATTGCTTAAATTGGAAAATTTACTGCGATGATCATTTTTCACTTTCAATACTTTCTCTTTCAGAAGCATCTGACGTAGTATTTTGTAGATGATTTGTTCGTCATACTGTTAATTATAACCCTCTGGCCGCTATATCTCGTAGGAACTAGAAACAGTTCGAGATCTCAGGGAATCGCGACAGCCGATACAAGGTGATGAAAAGGTGTATCCAAGAGAAAATGCTTTGAGTTCGAATTTGGAGAATTTGAGGTTAAAGTACTTTAGGCACAATGTAAGTCGGATTAAAATCTTGCATTTGTTAGTTGATCGGCATTAACTTAGTTTGTGACGCGAGGTTGCTAGGGTGCACCCACCTCAAAGTTGATGTGACTGTTGAAGTTCTCAAACATACGCCGCGTTACAGTCATAATTAAGCAATCCCGCCTGTCTTAACTATGTATTCGGCGTCAAAGATATCCTGCAAAATCGCTTTCTGGCTCGTTTTTGTAGTGGAAAACTAATGAAACATCATCGAACCATTACTTCTTCTTCAATGTCCACGAGTTTCACAAGTTTTAACGCAAATCAGTCAATACTTAAGCAAGGAACACAAGCAGATCTAGCTTGATGATAGTCAGGTGCAAGAAAAGAAATTCAATCCATGCAAAGAGGTAGTTAAAAAAGGTTAGAACCTCACCTGAAACAAGCTGTTTTCTCCGCTGAAGATGTTATGAAATAATTTAACATGAAAAGGCATTATTAAGCTATAGCTGCGCTCCCATCAGCAAGGGGCTCATGCATGGATGGTTATGAGTGCCGGCCCCTTGTTGTTATCTTCAAGAGCGCAAATGCCAGTGTTTCTTTGCAAGAGTGTTGTTTTTGCTTCGCAGACGACTAATCAATGATGAGTCTTGCAGGTGACTTGTAAATAAAGTTTATTTTGTGGGTCAAAGAGGACAGAAAGCGCAGAGGGCTGATACCCAAACGCGTTTTCGACGTAGAATCTAATTGCATTAAGCTCACCACTGCCAATCAGTTGTTTTCGCTGTATGATCAGTTGCAACAATAACACAAAAACAATTGCGTAAATAATTTTGCCAACGCGAATGCGTTTTTATTAAAGATATTGAGCATATTGAAAGATTAAGATTCCACGCGGTCAGTGCCGAGACTAATAAATATTAAAATGTCTCAATCATCGAAAAAGATGAGAAAAGACTGGAAGTGCTTGACTAAAAGTCTATCATATTTTCTCTCGCTCATCTATTTAAACTAAAAATTGGGCAAATAGATTTATTTGAAAAGTGCAAGTTGCTCTAAGTTTTTTCCGAACATCTCGTCGCCGTATTGACTTTTATTTTCTTAATCAGTCCTGAAGGAGACTGCTTACACTTGCTATTGCGTCGAGTTTAAAATCACTTTTAGTCTTCAAAGACATATTCCCACAACACAGAGAACAGCTTTTAGTTTTAAAGATGAGAGGTGAAAGTTTGAGCGATACAGCTAGATCTGTTTTTAGTCATAAAAGCGGGAGACAACAACTGAAAGCAAGTGCAAATAAAACATACAGCCATTGTCATGTCTAATGGACGCCTGTGGTTATGAGTTCAATAAAAAGTAGCTTTAATATGAACCTGCAACTGTTAAAAACAAAAAGTCAAGGACGCAAGGAAAAGAAGATAATGTATAGGTATTTATTTGTTTTAGAAGCAGTGTTTCCATGGACAGAGTTGTCCGTCAAGGAAAATTAAAATGCTTCACGCACTGGTTCAACCCAAAGCAAAATTGTTTGCCGCTGAGGCATGAAGAGGATTGCAGTGAGTTAAGGGATGAAACCCATCCCGCGTTTTAGTAAGTTTTGCTCAGATTGCCTTTTGTAGAAAAGAACCCAGGTTTGGCAAACAGATTAATAGTCCCACTATCATCCATCGCTCGAGCCATCCAGCTTTCTGATTGTCATATGGAATTTAATTTAGACTTATGTTTCTTCCTGTGCATACATTGTACTACATTTTTCAATGTCCTTCCTAAGTTTGTTCTTCTCTACTGCTGTTGAAATTTTGGTCCTCGACCGTTTTGGCGTTTTCGTCATTTAGTTTCCAACTGAGTTCACTACCAATCCAAAACAGTGCAAATGAGAGCTGTTTTCACTGCAAGCTGTTTTCACTTCATAAACACGTTCTTATCGTTGGCAGTAGCTATGAAAGAACAATGGTCAGTTGCCCGATTAAATTTAAAATAACTTGCTATTATCTTAAGTGACCGACGTCTCTTTTATGCACCAAGCACAAATAAAGAAATGAAACAAGCATAGGAACAACCGGCTAAAATCTGAAAAGATCTGTGTCAAGGCTTTTATGCTTCCTGATTGTCTTACCTCAAACTGTGTATTGTTTTTACGGCGCTTTAGAGTGTTTACGATGGTCAGAAAGAATTAAATTTCAAACAATTGTTTTGATTTTCATTTGTTTATGTAAGAGGCCTTAAGAATGCAGTCACAAGCGGAGAGAGGGAGGAAGAAAAAAGACAGACAGACAGACGGACAGACAGACAGACAAACAGACAGACAGAAAACTTAACTTGGTTACCAAGGAATACCTTCCCTGCAACAGTGTTGACTGAGTAACTAGTCCACACAGTCCAAAAGAAGCGCATCTTAGTTCGCATTTTTTTCTTCTGATCTATACTCGGCGGTCTGCTCCACTGAAAAAAAAAACAAAGAGTCCAAGGCGCCTTAAATTTCAGTTGCTGGGGACATAAAAAGGCGCTGACAGCTTTTCCTTGTCTTGTTCCGCGAAATAATTAAATGGCCAAATTGGAATTTTTTAAGAATTAAATCACTTTTTTAAACTTGAAACGTTATTTTATTTCTCTAGTTTTTATCCTAAATGCGTTTCGAAGAAACTACTTCTTAGAAATTGAAATTTGACTACCTTATTAAATATGGCATAAGCCCAATATTGGTCAAAGACGGCTTTAGTTCGTGTTTCAATAAACCCAGGGGTAAGCAATACTTAAATATCACGGAAGTTAGCTTGATTTTCATGTCTCATCTTCGAGTAAAGCAGTCATGCATCTGCAAGAGCATTTCACTATACCATCAGTGTTAGTATTGTTAAACCATTTAAAAATGGCAATATTCTGCCTTGGATGCCAAGTTCGATCGCTTTAGATTGCCCACTCATGTGAAGCACGGCTTTTGACCGTGGGGCCTAAAATACCATATCCTTATTCACTTCAGACACAGTATATATTGAAAAAGCTTTATTCAGTTCACTCAGGGCGCTTTTAACTATAAGAGTTTGCCTTCTTTAGTGTAGAAAAAAAATAGTGATGAAAAACGTTTATAAAAAATTATTGAAACGGCAACATACCCTTAATTGCTCTATACACAATTTCTTTATATCAGGATAACAAGGAAAATATTAATAAGCCGTATTTCAATATGTAAAAACACGAATTCAAGCAGGGAATAAGGGTTTGTCTAGACATTTTATGGCAAAATCTAGAACAAGCTACGAATAGTTCCCTGTTCTCATTTCCAAAATTCTCACGTCATATATATTGTTAGAATATAGTTAGATTGCTTAGTAACCCTTCTGACGAAAATTGAGTCCAGTGGAAACCTCTATTTTTCTGTTTCAAAATCTTCCACGAAAAGCTACTACAACTATTTATCATAATAACTAATTATCTAAACCAAATAATAATTATTTATCTAAACTCGATCTCAGACCGACGTGCTTCAAAATGAAGCCATTCAGCGTTACGAATCAGTGACGCTTACATACAGGAGTAGTCGAGTATGTTTATGGAGACAGGAACCAATTATCAACTGTTGTTTCGATTCCATTAAACAAAACTATAATACAAGATCTATTCGCAGTTCGGTAAAAATATCTGGTCAAATCCATTTTGATTTCTAAAAGGAATTGGTTAATTTAATTCAAGCAATGCACGAAAACATTCTGAAAGACTCACTGAGTTGCTTCAAGGTTTTTTTTGGAGGGGGGGGGGGGGGGGGTTCCGCTGAGTAATGAGAGTATCTATTCAACTTTGCGCCTGCACTTACTTCGCACAGCGGACTTATTTAACGAACATTGAAGCAACTTTAGAACCTCTGCGGAGGAGAGAGACTCAAGCATAGGAAGTTGATAAATCAATGGCTTATGTATAGTCAACAAAATAGCTAGTACATCTTCTTTTCCGCGAAAAAGGGGTTCCAAGTTCCCCTTAGTTACGAGGAGCACATTAATTGCGAAGGGTGCATCTAAAGTTGTCTTTCTTCAAATGTTGGAATATATGCAGTCACATTGTGTCTCACGCGTCTGACATATGTTCATGTGGCCAAAACGTATTTGACCTAAAACTGATAAGGTCATGGAAGAGAATATTCTAAACTGTTGTCTAATTATGTTTCAGTGTGCTTGCCGCCGACATCAAGCCAAGCGTGGGTTCTTGTAGGCGTCCCAGGAGCAAGAATCTTGGTATGGTCGCCAGTAGAAGGAGATCTGTTGCGTATTACAACCACCACTGTTGTTATAGTGACGACTAGGGTGATTAGCGCTACACCGCTTAGCACAAGGACAATCACCAACTGCTCAGTGAAGTCATCTTGATTGCTCTGATCCGGAACTGTTTCTGAAAAAGAGACAAAGCAGTTTCAATTAAAAATGACCTATGGGGTGCGACAACTACATATTGAACAAAGCATCACTTCGTCGAATCCTTCTCAAATATAGCTTAGCATTACAAAATTATTAATCTGCAAAAAGGTAAATCAGTTAGTTTTTGGTGTGGTTTTGGAAATCTAACTCTTGGAAAAAGCTGTTAACTGTTTTTGGCCACCTTATTAATAAGGGAGATGTCGGAATTGCTAAACTTATTACGGGAAGCAAAGAAACTGGGCGCCTTCTAATAGAAATGCATGGACTGAAGCCCATTCTAAGAATAGGTGGCCCCAAACTACCTCACAGCAACAAAGCTAGAAGATCACAGCGGAGTAAACAGAGCAGGTGATGAGATCAGACGTCAAATATGGAACTGGATTGGACATACAATAAGAAGGGACAGAGAAGAGCACTGCGTTACAGCATTGGAGTGGAGGCTAATGGTCGACCCAAAACAACATGAAGGAGGATGAATGAAGAAGAAAGGCGGCCAGTTGGTTGGTAGCCATGGGAGACTACTGTCAGGCCTCTAACAACAAATTTAAGAGAGTGGAAAGAGAATGTCAAAGCCATATGCGCCTCATGGCACATATCTTGCAGGAAATATATAAAAGTAGGTAATGCTGAATATAGAAACATTAAAATACCTTGTTCTTTCTGTGCTGTTGAATCTTGAATCTGAAATGGACCGATCTTAAGATAATATGGTGATGATCCTCTGTCATATGACCCTTGTGCGCGTCTTCTTCGCGCGGTCACGCCACAGGCCTCGCAGTGGTCATTACATATCGAGCGTGATACTCCAGCGAAACATACAATCACGTCACAGTACAAATAAACACGATCGCCAGCGTCCTCGAAACGGAATACGTCGATTTCAAACACCTGGACTGAAGAATTGCTGCAGATATGAACGGTGGTGTTGTCATCCTCTGGACATCTGTATTAGAACAAAGGTATGCAGTGGGATTAAATCGCAATAAACATATGTTTGTTAAGATAAATATAACTGTTATAATTGAATTATTTCAACAGTGGAAAGCTCAGTAGCCCATTGATTGGTACGCTAGGCTGATGTAACAGTCGCGGCCAAGATCTTTGTTTGGTGTCCATAAAAATGCGCTTAAAACTTCAATAACATTCCTTCCCAACCAGTAGAGTATATGGATACAGGCTTCAATTCAATTTAATTTAAGACGAAATCCGATAGAAGATGGAGCAATTTCAGGTTTTAGTGGACAAAAATCTGTACCAGAGTAATTTTAAATATTTTATAATCATTTTTACATTTTTTTAAAGCTAAATACATAAATAATTGCCTGGAATAACACCGAAAAATAATTTCCCACGGGAACGAGAGAAAATAAATTTCAAAGTTCAGTGATTTTGTGGAAACATAGGCAAAATTCCATCATCAGTTTCATTTCACCAAAACTTTTAAGCGTTTCATACGAAGTTCAACATTCGTTTTCGACGTTTGGTGTTGCTAGAAATGAATTGTTTTGAGAAGATAATTAAAAGAGCCCTACAGAAGTTTCCAATACAATGTAAATAATCTTGGTACAAGATTTTTGTCCACTTGTTACTCCAACGTCTGGCGGATTCCGTCTTAATTTTAATTTTAAATCTCATCACAAACTCTCTCACGTTTGAAAAAACCGTTGAGGAGCGGGGAGACCTGCTACGGACAAGAATCCCGTCCAGGGGAGCAATTTTCTTAATTGCATTATGCTACAATATTTGAGTTCTTTGTTCTAATTCCGATGTTGTCAAGCTGTTACAAGGAAAGGTAAAGTTAACGTCAAGTCAGGTACTCTATCTACTTCCCCGATGGCATGCTTATCTATCACAATGTTACCACGGTACATTAAACTCACTGGTACCCATCTCTACCCCAGGGTGAAGGAAGGCAGAGTGACGCTGACCAGAGCTCGATCAACGGACTGCTTGATCTGAAGTACAATATGCTAACTGCAAGGCCACCGCCCTTGCTTTGCTCCTTGTCAGAAACAAATTTGTCCTGAAGGGAGCAAGACTGCGAACATGAAATTGCGAACTTTCAGTCTCTAAATCCTTTATCGGCAGTTCAAGTATTAATTTTTTTTTTTCCGGAAACTCTACAGCATCCTGCACAGACACTGTTTGGGCTTGTCACACAATCTTCCTTTCCCCCAGTGGGACAATAAGATTGCCCAAGGAGCCTAAAGAAAGTCTGCGTAAGAGGACCTATATCCAGGAAGTACTTTTATTCCTACCCTCCAACGATGAATTGTCGCTGATTGCTGTCTTCTCTGTTCGTTGAAGGAGTTGCATAACATCTTTCCAACAGCAAGTCCAGCTCTTCAGTACTTGATCTGACCTCCACTTTGATGAATAACTTTGTTCCAACAGCTAATGGCTCACTCCCCGACGTTATTTTATTGGTATGTCCACTATCGGTGAACGCAGCCATTGAAAAGTTCAACGCGCCGTATTCTGAGAGGAAAAACAAACAGCATATAAGAAATCAGACACATTATATGTAACGACCACAAATAAACGTGTTGATAGGCCAGCACTAGCTCGAAAATATGACTCTAAAATTATGGACGAATACATCAGTCATACCAAGGTTTGGATACCCTGCTTAGCAGACTTGTAGAGTTAAATTCATGTTTCTAACGCAGGCTAGCTTTGGAATGAACTGAATGGAAACTGAGCAAAACATGGGAGGGAGAAATAAGGGAGGTCTATATTTTCATAAATTTTGTTTTGCGTCACATATTTACGCTAAAATTAAAGCTCGGTTTTCACTACACGGCATAAGCTGGAACAAGCATAAGTACTGAACGGCAGTGCCGGAGACTGCCCACAATAAAAAAATAAACACTAGTACACAGTGGAGAGGACAAGCGCAACACAAGCATAAGCGCAAGTATAACAAACGTTTTGTTGTTCTTGTTTATGCTTATGTCGAGGGAGAACACGTTGCTGTAAAAACATAAGCATAAACATCGTCCGCCATCTTGTCACCACTGTGTCGAGAATGTATGGACCGAAAATAAGACAATTAATCATTATGCGCATACTCAAGTGCTTCTGCCTGTGCTGTGTACATCCTCACTACCATTAAGCTTAAGCATTGGTTTCTGCTTATGTCATCAGTAGCTTAAAGCAGGCTCAAGCTTACCGTATAACTTTTGAGGCGTCTCGTGTCCAAGCAATGTAGCGCGTTCGGTTTAAACTGTGCATGCCTAAACCGCTATATCAAACTAAAGCTGATAGAGCTAGCTATGACACTTTAGTAAATTCTCAGCTCCGACTATTGCATTTCTAGCTTTTTGATTGGCTAAAAAACTTCGACTATGAGCCAATAGTCGGAGTTTTACGTCATATGGAAAATAGTGCGCCAAGTTTAAAATTTTTCGCTTTGTAAAATTGTGGAAATAAAAATCGGCGGCAAAACCCGGTTTGAGAATTTACTAAAACAATTATTCCATTCGCCCTTGTTGGATATGAAGGGATTATAGCCAACTCGCGCTACGCGCTCGTTGGTTATTTTATCACTTCATATCCAACGCGGGCTCATGGAATAATTGTTATAAATACCAAGCATTTTGAAATAAAATGGAATGTCAAACTTCTCGCAACTTCTAAATGCGAGCAGCGTCCGAATTGCTTTGGCCTGCGACACCTCAAAGGTAGACGTTAACCTTGGCTGACTTATTACCTGTTACACCAAGGGTGAAATTGGAGTTTGGCAAAAATCCGGCAGTAACATTTGCGATTCTGTTAAACACACACGTCGCATTGAAAGTTACGTCCTGCGAATAAACCACGGGCGAGGCATCACCACTCTCAGCCTTTCCGTAAACAACGTTATTGTAAAACAAATAATTGCCGCGAGTCCACTGTTTTGTTCCACAGGTGTTAACATTTATGCTTAACGTCGTGTCTGTGCTGTTATCCACGTCAAACGTGCATTCGTCATTCTGCTGACCCACATAAAGTTCCTTCACCTCTGGTCCCAGGCTTGATTTGGAGATAGTGATGGTCAGAAGATGTACATCACATGCCACGTTCACAACTTAGAAAGAAAATAAACAAGGAGTGTAAATATGAGTCGCAAATTAAGTTAATCAATTTGTAGTTTTGGCAGCAGAAAAAATGGCTATTGCTGTTTTGTAAGGTTATAAACGTTTGCAACTCTACACTTACGTGCCAATTCACCCTAATTTTGGGGTTTACCTCGGTGTAAAAACCTGTGAAGTTTTTCTTTGTTTTGTAGCTATTGTTAGGATTAGGGACTATCGTGTTGACTTCTTTGTATTCTTTGTTTTACGTCATTGGTGAG
This sequence comes from Platygyra sinensis, assembly GCA_019787425.1. Classification (NCBI taxonomy): domain Eukaryota; kingdom Metazoa; phylum Cnidaria; class Anthozoa; order Scleractinia; family Merulinidae; genus Platygyra; species Platygyra sinensis. The sequence continues at coordinate 33,361 of JAHPZR010005343.1, forward strand.
TGTCACAGGATTTTACACCGAGGATGAGCCTAATTTTGACATTTATCTTGTCGAATTGGGTGAAAGAAGCAAATGTTTATGCATTTAGGACATTTTACCTAATTTTATTAACTCGATTTTTGATTGTGTTCGTCTCAATCATTTGCGGGTGATTTTTAACTTATGTGTTATATGAAACCCGCGAAACCTTACTGCTTTGCGGTGATGCCTTTCTCGTAAAAGAAAAGTTTAAATAAACCTATTGGCCATTCCGAAGTTGAGCAGGGAACTGGGGCGAGTTTCAAATTTCAACTAATCGATACACTGACACCACTACATGAAAGATCATGTTGAGATTGGTCACTTGACCAGGTATGATGCTTTGAGGGTGAACAGGGACCAAGTTATGGACCTTGAAAAATAGTTCAAACTCCATACAAACGTCTCTAATTTTGAGAAAGCGTCCCCCAAAACCATATAAACTCTTAAAATTTTTCACCAGTTTTGTAACAACTGTAAAATCCCGTCATGCACGTTCTATTTGAAAGAAGCTGAGATGAAAGTCGCTATGTTTGCCCATTTTGAATAGTAACACGGAAATCATAAAAATTGTAAGAGTTTTATATGGTTTTGGGGTCGCCGTCTAAAATTAGAGACGTTTGTATGGATTTTGAACCATTTTTCAAGGACCATAACTTGGTCTCTGTTCACCCTCAAACCATCATACCTGGTCAAGTGACCAATCTCAACATGATCTTTCATGTGGTGGTGTCAGTGTATCGATTAGTTGAAATTTGAAACTCGCCCCAGTTCCCTGCTCAACTTCGGAATGGTCAATAGCTATACAGTTACTCTTATGGCAATTGTTCCACTGGAATTTCATTTTGACCCATTTTGGACATGTTGCGACTTTCAATAATTCGTAGTTCGTTTTACTTGTCGAAAGAACTACTATACATATAACAATCAATAACTTCCAATGCGATGAACGTCATAAAGGATTCCGTTGATCCAAAATCTTCTTTATAGTGGGGTTCTGATTTAGGCGCACAGAGCGATTCAAAGTTGTCAGATTCACGTCAACCAGGAAGTAGCCGACAGCTAAGTTTTTTAATTTAAGGACTTTTTCTAGTTGCAGGCCAATTTACATCTGTTTCTTTTTCCCACCAGAAATGTGCCAACCTCTTGTCTCCTGCAGATGTCAATCGTTGTGAAAATTAACAAACCAGCTGAAACAACGCATGAATATGCATACATAACAGCTCGACCCTTAGAGAGGAGGGGTGGTTCCACGGCCAAAAAGACATCTTCAGTGGGGACAGAGGGGTGATGGCCGTGGCTTCCAGGCCAAAACTACAACATCAACTCAGAGGAGGTTTGGGGGAAGATTTAGGGGGAGAAATTAAGAAATAAAAACGTTTAACTTGCAAGAGGTATGACGCTAAGGAAATACGCAAGTCCCGCATGTCACTGGGCATTATTTTTTCAATCAGCAAGACACCTGCTGGGACTGGGACGGATGCAGGGAGGTTCGCGGGAGTTCCCAAAATTAAAAAAATAATACAGAAAATCTAGTCATTAGATTTTATTTATAATTTGCATGCAACAAGCTTGTAACGTTACTCACAAGTTAGCGCTATTTTAATAATAATTTAACAAACAGATCTTTAATTATCCCTTGTTATAGGTTGACTGGTATATCTTGAATTTCCTCTGCTAAAGTTCAATTCTTTTTAAGTATTTTCGTGTCAAATTTCGTGAAATTTTTTAGAGTGGTTCTCGAGAAATAGACGTACCTCCGAGAAGACAATTTTTCACTCAATCGCAATTTTTTCGACTTATTACGCATGCGCTGCATTTAACTGGGTTCTTTTAGCAATAAAGAAAAAGCTGAGCTGAGTTCTTTGCATTGTTACCTTTTTAACATACCTTTGTAATAAAAGAGAAAAACCATCAATACATTGTGTTCATTTGTGAAGAAAAATAGTACAGATAGCGCGGCCATTGAGCAAGTAAAATGATCGCTGTATTGATGTCATGTTTGTTTTTATTCAATACACGTGCGCGCCCTGAATTGCGTTAGTAAGGGCGCGCGCGAAAACTGAGTTCGTCCACCTTAAACAATTTTTTCTTAGCGTTCTCGTTGCCGTTGCCGTCGTCTTTCGCGTAAGGTCCCTGGGGAGGATTCTCCCGGAGCCCCGTGCAAGGGACAGAGCGTTCCCTGGCCGTTATATAAGGGTTTGTCACCCGAAGTCTTCTTTCCCCATAATATACTATAGCTCTATCCATACCTCTAGTCCCGTACACACCAACTCTGAGGCACATGGGTGGACCGTTTGTGTCTATTGGATGGATACGGACTGCTAATGCTAATCTAGGAGTACCAAGTTCATGTTCAGTGGCATTGTTACCATCGTCGGGCGCAATCGGGAATACCTGAAAAAAAATTGGAATAACTGAGAAACACACTGAAGCAGAGTCAATGTTTTAGCGATCACAAGGTTTGTACTCTGTCTTAAAGTCTTTCTCAAGTAAATGTGGCTAGAATCTCTTTGTCATGTTAGCTTAAATGAACCAAGTCACATGCCAAAACATCCCCCTGCAGGGCTGGAAGTTCTATATAAGGGGATGCCTTGGCACGTGACTTGGTTCACCCAAGCTAAACTGACATACATACAAATGTATTCCCGCCACGTTCGCTTTAGAAAGACCCTGTATCAGCGTCGATATCCTGTTTTTTATTATGTGTACCACAGAGTCGGGGAACAATAACTTTACTCGCAAACTGGAGTTGATTGGAGTGTCATACAGAGTAGATTGGAGGATCATACAGTTAAATGTATGGAATTGCAGGATCTCTTTTCATTCCCTTGCACGAGACACTGCCCTCAGAAAATGTTCTCTATGTCTTTTAAAAAATACTGCAAGGAAAAGAAAGGAAATTCGCGTCTATATTACGGTAATGGTATAGCTCTCACTGCTAGCGTCATTACGTCAAAAGCTTACTGCCAGATCGCGTTTGCTTTGTGTTTCTAACAAGTTATAGAGGTATGGTTTTGAAAGCGGTCTTTCTTATAGGGTGCTTTCTAATTGAACGCGTTTGAGTTCTCAAGCGCAGTAAATCATTCCTTTCTGGGATGCCATAGTTGAAGCAAAGGAATGAGTGATCTAAAGCTGAAAGGAGAGTGATCTCACCCCAGAGCTACGTCTCTCTCTCTCAGTGGTAGGGAAAGGAGAGGTACTGGTACTGAACGAGAATAGGTACTGGAAATATCATTTACAGGTTGGAGAAAGGGAAGCTACAACAGAAACGCGAGCAATCAATGTTGGCAAATTTTCCAAATAGGTAAATCAAGCATGAACAGCAGAAACGTGCCAGTTTTCTCTTTTCATCTCTTTTAATTTAGAAATTTTTTTAACAGTTAATTCGCAGTCAAAACGGATGAAAATTGTCTGGTTACCATACTACGGGGTAGGGAGAGCCAAAATGCACAGAGGATGAAAGGGCGGAGGGTTGCAGAGACTGGGAAACCTTCCTAGAACAAACACGCCGGCCAGTAGCCTTGAGAGGCATCAGAGACAAGTAGTTGGAATATCGTTGTCATAGAAATATAGCCAGTCAGAATATGGAAAAGCCGTTGTTTATTCGACGGCACCTAACATTCCACTCGTGGACCGCCTGCATAACATGGTTATTCCACGCTTTCCCGTGGTATATTTTGTAACATGGAATAAGCTACTTGTTTCTAGTATTTTGTTGGTAGAGATACTCATTTATATTGAGAAAATACAAGTGACTCGTGGAATATTCCATGGTGTACCACGCGAAATTGCGTTGTATAGTGGTATATAGAAAATAGAATATAGAAAATGTTTACCTTAGGCGAGTTGTTGTCGTCCAGAAGGAAAGACCACGCAGGTTTCCCTTTGGAAAAAGACAGACTGTAGTTCGTCGTAAAGAAATCAACTGAATCGTTCTTGAAGCCTTGAATCACGATCCCACATACATCATAAAGATGACCTAAATGCACTTCGAGATACTCGTCGGGTGGAAGCTGACTAGTGCACCAGGCTCCGTCATTATCTAATACCGCGTTGCTTGGTGAGTGACCTGCATCGCATGACGTGGCATCGTATGTAACTCCCCTGATTATGTTATTAAAGCAATCTCCTGTAAAAAGAAGCAACGGTCCTTGTAGTCGATTTTACTTGTTAAAGTAACAAAGAAATGAATCAATGAAATTTTTCATGTTGTCTGTAATCTCTTCTGACTTAAAAAGGATGCCTCAAACGATGCCTCAAGCCTAGAACATTTTTACCTTCGACAAAAAATAATGACGTCACTCGACATAACAGGGCATCGTCAAAAAGGTTTTCTGTCTTTGACATTAATTTTAACTAAATCAGTTTTAAATTATTGAATAAATTTAAAACTGAATATTCCTTACCTTTTACCAGGATGCATTTCTCTGCTAGCATAATAAACATCGCAATCAAGGCCAGTTTTGCCATTTTCATGAACTCAAATGACTTGCCAACTATAATGAAAAGAAATTGTCATACATTTTAGACGGTTATTTCTACAGAGGAGGTATTAAAATGGGCTATTGGTGTATTAGTCAAAATTTCGAGTTTGTAGAGATTTAAGATCCCACAAAAATTCCGATTTTTTTAAACTCAGGGCTATTTAACGGCCCCCTCCCCCGGTATTTTACTTGCGATCACATGATTGCAGGTATCGCTTTGAAATGGACAAGAAATACTCAGAGTCAGTGGAACCACTGAAATGGGCCTTAAATTAAGCTTTAAGCTCCTGGAATGGTGCAATCCCTCGGAAAAACGGTTCAGAAAACCCGCGATAATAGATTTAACTTCAACAAGCTGGCACTGCAAATTCCTTAATTTACCTCGCTCACCCAGAGAGAATGACAGCTGCGCCTTGACCTCCTTATAGCATTTTCAGATCTGGTAATTTTCCTTGCAGTATCATTACATTCATTTGTCAAACAGACGAGTGTAAAGAATAAAGCAAAAAACTTTGCGACTGATAATTTGGATGAATAACGACCATTTCAAGAGACAAAAATAATATTTGTTTTTCCGTTCCACGCACGGTACCAATGTTATTCATCTTTGTTTATAGCAACAATGTTCGCGAAAGTTCGAAATAAAGTTCAAAAGGATAACTTAACGCTTAAGATATCCAACATTTAATACATTAACATTCACCCATGCGGGAATCTGGGGATGGGCCTTTTTAAAATCTCCGTGCTTTTGGTCAAGGAAAGAGTTTCGAGCACTAGGGTACTAGATGTCTGCAATGACCTTCATCTTGAAATTATATTTTTAGCTTAATTTAAATTGCCCCCGCTAAGAGATGCGTACAAGGTATTTTAATTTCCCTTTTAAAACTGAATATTTTAAGCCTTATGAATGCCAAATAATCGACCCATGGCAGTGTTTCTTTGCCAGCTTGCTCCAGGAATAGAAAACTCTTTTAAATTTTGTGGTTTCATAAGACGACATCAAAATTTTAAAATTCTAAACTTTCATCCCCTGTGCATTTTGGCCTTCTCTTATACTTAACACTTTTAGCCTCTGTTCAAAGTTTGGTGTTGATTCAAAGGTTCGTTTCGGAAATAAAAGAGTTTAAAACTTATTTCTTGCCGGATAGAGTGCGTTTCAATTGAGTGTCGAAAAAAATTGGCTGAGGTTTGAGATTGGCTAAGAAGTGTAATTGGTACGTAATAATTGGGTTGGTTTTTGTCTTACTCAATTCAAAGACACCCCAAACTATGTAAAATCAGCAGATAATGTTCTTCTTTTCTATTTTAAAAACCGAAAATAACTTAGAAGAGATATCGTGAATGTAAACGATTTTAGTCGTAGAATCTACAACCAAATTCAGAGAAGACAAAGAATTGCACAAACATGAAAGCAGCGCACAGCGTACTGTAGTCATCTGAAAAATATTTCCGTAATAATTCAGCGGATACAAAATTTAGCAAAAAAACTTATATGCATCACTGATGAAAATCACGATTTAAAATCTCTGAGGGGTTTCAAGCTATGGCGAAAACAAAACAACGACAACAATATCTGTTGTCTCATTTTGTCACTGACACAAACCAGGCCTAATTGAAGATTGCAATTTTTTTGTCTTCTCAGCATCCTCTTAGTGAAATTAATATGTAGAAATAAAGGACAACTGAAGTCACAGTGTCACTACCTTAACTGACAATTTATATGGAGTCTGTATCTCAGTATCTTCCACATCGTCTCGGCTGAAAATTGACCTTTCAACTTCCAGGCTTCGCTATCAAGATCGTTTATTAATTTTTATAATTACTTTTCCTTTGCCATCTCAAGAAGTATGAGATATTTAATGTTCTGTTGATCGGCTCGACTGTGTACATATGATTCAGAATTTTGATGAATTTTTATTAAGATATACACACTTTGTAGGCAAGTACGTTTTACGGATTTGTTTTGATAGTTTTTTTTTCAGAAAACAAAAATGAAATCTGCATTCACAGATGAAATAACATTTCAATTCTTTTGAAATCTTTTCATTTTCACAGCAAGACAAGATGGAGGTGTTGGTGTGCCAAATTCAATACAGTCATTGTCCCTCGACAAAATAAATCATGAGGTCCTATGTCGTCTCGAATCCTTTCCCACGAAGGTTGCCAGAGATGCGTTTTAAACTTAATTTCATCTTTTGTCTTAGTTTTCTCCAGCACTGACACATGTATCTTGAAGTAAAATTGCACAGTTTACCACTATTGCATTTCGAATTTCAGAAAACGTTTTCTTCATAGATTAACGCATATCAACGTTACATTCATAAGCGTTAACCAGCATTTTTGAATGACTATGTTCACAACATTTAAGTTCACAATCTTAAATAACAGACACTACTCTTTGGATAGCTTCTGATAATGCGTCAAGACACCAAGCCTAAACAAATCCTGACACCGGCGATTGCAGAGGTCCGATTCATTGACATGGCCAGTGGAGTGTTACAAACTGCATCACTGAAATAACTTCAAGGTTCTAGATAAATTCAGTATTAATAATTTCGAGTTTTCACCAATCAGTTTGATACCAGATCAAAAGTATCATTTGAAAGCAATCTTAAATTTATCAGAATCCTGAAAGCAAACTTGTTTATTCGCTCGTATATTATCAAACTATTCGCAGTGTTATTTCCTCGTTACTGAACCAAGAAAGCGAAAGGTCTATTCCACGCAAGTGCAGCTCTGTTGGTGGGTTTACGTCAAGACGTTTTCGCCTATCTTACATAAAGAAACAAGAAAGTTCCAGTTTTAAACTTCCACACTCTGGATAGCGCTTTTAACTGTACGCGTTTTCAATCAGTGGAAACGATGATCGTGTTCAATCGTAGCGATTTGGCGAAAACGCGTCAACAAGACGCGATCATGACTTCAAACATTTTAGAAGCCTACTCAAAAGTCTTGGTTATTTACTTTGATGCACAATCATACTGTATGGCTAATATATATTTAATGTATTATACATCTTCTACCTGATATTCTTACACACTGTTCAATGCATCACTGCATTGGAAACTAGAGGTTAACACGTTGACTCTGTCTATAGTTTTTTTTAAGAACATTTGATTCACCGAAATTACTCAACTTTCTCTCAGTGAAGCCTATCCGTCTTTCGTTAGCGTCTAAATTTCTCGTTCTTTCAACGATTCTAGTATCTGAGGGCATTTCAAGATTGATGTGTGCCATCATTACTTAAAGTTGGACAATTAATGTCACAACAATTGATGACACGAGAATTGCTCATTTCAATGCATATTTCGTTCGGAATGTTCGCGAATTTCGGATGTGAAAACAAGTATTCGACATCGATACCGTTCAGGGCTTGCAGTTTCGAGATCCAAGCACAAAACATATTAGAAACTGATTAAGTTTATGAACTATTTAAGAAATCCTAGCCATCACATTTCCTTGAGTTGATCACTTAAGTCTGTTGGGCACAACATGCACTCTTATTTGTGAATATTAATGTTAGCTAAAGCAAAGCTCCTTTGATTTTGACATGAATCGAAGGCTTTTTTCACTTGCCTGTATTTGACGGAGTCCCGCTTTCTTCTCCCGCGCTGGGAATACGTTTGCCCTCCCCAGTTTCCAGCAAACAGAACTTACTTGAAACTGTTAGGGTTTTCTAATAGAAATATTTGAGATACGTGTTGTCAGTTCAAAACGTACAGAGACACACACAAAAGCCGATCTGCTTGGTTAGCGATGATTAATTAAGACTTTTATAGTCATCTTCAGTGGTATCAGGCACTTGTCACACAGAGGCGGTAATCATTGAAATCAGCGTAAATTTTCAAGTGCTGTTCAATGAGCTTTCAACAAGAAATTACCTTTTCGAAGAAAAATACCGGTAGTTGAGAAAGCAGCAAATCGTGGGTTTTTGGTAATCACTCAAAACTCGTTTAATTATTTTTCCTTTAAGTGTTGCCGTTTTTTTCTTCGGGGGGGAGGGGGGAGCGGGCGTCAAACAAACGAACCAGAACAAAGTGTAACATGCATCATCCTATTATTGTAGCTCGCCGCAACTAAAGAAAGCAATAGGAAGTCACAGTTTGACATTGCCTCACTCACTAAAGGTAATTTAAATCTTCATTCCTGATCAGCTTTATGGTAACTGTTACACACCTCTGTGTGGGAGGCGCGGTGGCCTCATGGTTAGTGCGCTCGTCTCCGGATCGAGTGGTCCGGGTTCGAGCCCTGGCCGGGGACATTGTGTTGTGTTCTTGGGCAAGACACTTTACTCTCACAGTGCCCCTCTCCACCCAGGTGTATAAATGGGTACCGGCGAATTTAATGCTGGGGGGTAACCCTGCGATGGACTAGCATCCCATCCAGGGGGGAGTAGAAATACTCTCAGTCGCTTCATGCTAAGAAAAACCGGGATAAGCTCCGGCCTGATGGGCCACTTGGCTCGTATGCAGACTTTACCTACACACCTCTGTATTTTGAAACTGGTCCGTGTACGCGTAGCTGTTTCTCAATACAGCGAGAGAAGCCCTTTGAGGAAGCAAGTCGCAATTAACATCTTACTAGGTAAGGTAGGGAGGTAAAATCTGCATTAGAGCCAAGTGGCCCATCAGGCCGGAGCTTATGCCGGTTTCTGTAGCATGACAAGACTAGGAGTATTTCTAATCCCCCCTGGATGGTACGCTAGTCCATCGCAGGGTTACCTCCAGCATTAAATTCGCCGGTACCCATTTATACACCTGGGTGGAGAGAGGCACCATGAGAGTAAAGTGCCATGTCCCCGTTCAGGTTTCGAACCCGGACTGCTGGCTCCGGAGTCGAGCGCACTAACCTTGAGGCCACCGCGCCTCCCATTACATCTTACTAGGTAGTTAGGTAAATGCCTTCATCAATGAAGAAATTGTGTTGAAGTCGGGGTTAGCGCAAAGGTTTGTGAGTCAAAACCATATCAGGATCCGAACGGTCTAACAAGCAAAAAATGGAACGACTGACGATAGATCGTAAATGATGTAGCCTTAATTATTATTAAAACTGTTCTGAGCAAATAATTATTTTCTAGGGTTTTTTCACGTTTAAGAGAGGATTAAGCTTAAGATCGATCGAGAAAAACTGGGATATTAAGGTTCAAAGTCTTACAATATCCCATCGAACAATGGCAAAACTAATGGTAGGATTTCATTTTTTTTTGGCCACTGATGAACATAGAAATTCATGTTCAGAACTCGCGTCTAAGGAGAAAATAAAGCAGAATCATATATTTATAATGGCTTATATTAAAAAACGTCAAGAAGTTACTTAAACAATAATCACTTTTGGAAGTCAGTTTTGTTTGATGTTAAATTTTGTCCCCAGTATACGTAATTAGGTCCTTAAAACAATCCAGGCCTAATTCAGAGCAACCTTGTTATCTAGCTGGGAATTTTATCCATCTTGTCTTCTTTTCTTAAGGTGGCAGTACTTCAAATATCGAAGTTCATGTCTTAAGCCCAGGTTGGGGGGGGGGGGGGGGGGGGGGGGGCACTCCCGCCTGGTTAGCTCGTTAGAGCGTCGGACTGCCCTGCGGGATGTCGAGGGTTGAGCCCCAGACCGGACCAACACTCAGGGTCTTATAATAACTGAGGAGAACGTGCTGCTTTTGTAATTATTTCTGCAAATGGTTAGACGTTCAGGTCTTCTCGGATAGACACTATAAACCGTAGGCCCCGTATCCTGCATCTTCGATGTTATGGTTAACAGGGGACGTAAAAGAACCTAAATGCTTTAACGTAAAGAGTAGGGCATGAAGTTCCTGGTGTTGTGGTCTGGCCTTTGTTGTTATACAGAGGCCGTTGGGACCGGGTGGGAAATGCTCGGAGATATAAGCTACGATAAAGCTACTCCAAAATCCGAGGGTAAATAAGGCTTTTACTCATACCGGTATATCCCCCTCTTATGGGCTGTATGGGTATGTGCGGCCCTAAGGGTATGGCTTTTTAGTCGTTTTTGTCATGGATCAGACTGTTTTTATAAGCCGCTTTGGTCAGCAATAGGGCATCAATTTTGGCTATTTTGGTCTCAAACAGGGTATGTAACTTGCACTCGAGTCTTCAATGGGTCACTGGCGACTTTTTTTTAAAACAAACTTCTTTCAGTCATCATTATCGAGAAGAGCTGAGCATCAACAAAAGGCCTTCACAATGACTTTTAAAGCATCGATCTGAACTAGGGAGCTTTTCATACGGAAAGACAGCGTCTAGATGTAACGGTCAGATCTTTAAAAGGGTATCGAATTTTAGGTCAAGTCATAAATAGAGTAGTGCTTGGTCTTGCAGAGGGTAAGCCGTTTTTGGGAAAATCACAGATGTTGGTCTTAAAGTGGGTAAGCCGTTTTTGGGAAGCGGGCCATACACCTCCACCCAATTTTCCTCATTTTCTGGTAGTACTTTCCCCCCGGGTCAAAATTACCAAATGCAACAGATGGCTCTAATGTCATCGTGAGGTTTGAAATAACACACGCGTCAATAATTTGTGCTTTCATGAAATAATAAAACTTCATTACACTTCATTAGGCAAAAAAGCTGTCGGAGAATTTCAATGGAAAAACAAACTTGATATCTACCTCACAATTACTAGAGACGACTAAACTTAAAAGTAGATGAATTTATACCTGTATTGTAGTACAAGTTCCGTTGGGCGCTAAACTAAAACAATATTCCTTAAGATTCAGGTTAAGGCTAGATGGTGTCTAAATAGTAAAATGTTTGCAAAAAAGGTTGATTTCCGTTAAGGAGTTCTTTGGAAGTTTGGCGATTCGTACTGGCTGTGATTTATGTTTTTTTTTTTTTGCTTACGGCATTTCACAAACTTTGTAGTAGACTGAGAAGAATCACACAGTCGGTCATGTTTTACCTACAGGAAAGCAAATTTACATTTCACTGAGATCCCTCAAGGAAAAAAATATTGATGACAGAAAAATTATTTTCATAGAGAAAGCGATCCTTAGCTGGAAATGATGTTGTAAAATGGCATATCGATCTATCGCGCTTACTTTTTTTTTTTTTAATCTTTTTTGGCAATGCCGCTAAGCTGTCTTCAGATTGCAATGCGCAAAAAAGATTCGCCGCTATCCTGTAAACGATCAAAATTAATTGTTTTAGTTTGGTTTATTAACAGTTAATTAAGATCTACTGACAGCGATTTGGATTGAAAGGGACAACCCGGGGAAGGCGATTAACTTCCACAGTAATTTTTTTGTATACTCTTAGTTGTTCTCCAACATGCTCATAAGAAACTACTATGTTGGGCATAAGTTGTCGAAGAATATATTCACGTGAGTTCCAGCATGTTTCTATAATTCCGATTAATTGGGGTGATTTAGGACTCCTGCCAGCCATGTAAATGGCCACGTTCTTTCACTTGAAAGATCTTTGCGATATTTCTCCATTAATTTTACAGCCGGTCCATTCTTTTGTTTTCTTTGGTTGCTAACAATGCATTTGTATATTGGACAAAAGCTTTAAATGACTTTGAGCTTTTCTTTCTTCTATAAAAACAAATTAAATCTTGACAATTTTTAATGGATAACTGTTTTCATTTGGCTATTTTCGGAAAATTTTACACTCCAAATACCCATCGGATTCTTTGATCCTATTTCACCGAAAAAGCCTATTTTTATTCAGATCGCATTCTAAAAAAGCACGTGTTGACAGTACCTTTCACCAAAGCCAACATATTTTACCAAGCGAGGATGCGACCCCCATAAATACCTCTATTTAACATTTGAGTGGCCTGGGTGATGGCTAGCAAATAAAATCATCCTTCCCAATTTAATGTCTAGAAACTCGATCAGGCTTCTAAATTTCCGCATTGCTTACAATAGATATATCCGATATATATCCGCTTGTGACAAGCGATTCCTTCCTAGAGTACAAAAGCCTTTCTGCTGTAATATTCAATCACATATCAAACTTAACACGCGATAAACAGAGCCTAACAGAGCAACATGTATGAGCCCTCGACAGGAGAGCAGATCCTTCGAGACGCTTTCATAGTCATCATGATGTTTTGTATTGTGGTGGGAAACACCTTGATAATTGCAGCGTACATAAAAAACTTCAGGTTACGGACGAGCGCAAATGTGTTCATAGTGGGTTTAGCCTTATCAGATTGGCTTGTGGGAGCTATTGCTGTTCCCTTGTACATTGTAACTTTGAGGACAGAGAGTTCCAATGCACTCTTAATCAGGTTCTACATTTCGCTGGATATTTTTAGTGGCACTGCCTCAGTCTTCCATTTGGTATTCGTCACAGTGGAAAGGTACATCGCCATTTCGAAACCATTTCTGCATGGGCGTCTTTCCCTCGGCTTTTATTACTGTGTTTTGGGCGTGGTGTGGTTATTGTCTCTGCTCCTTTCCTGCCTCGATTTCTCTCTAACACCAAGCGTCAGTGACAAATATCCCTTCTACGTTCTCTTAACAGTGTTTTTCTTGGCGTTGCTTGTCATTTCACTGCTAAACGCACTCATTTACAAGATCGCCAGGTCACTGGTTCGCAACACAGTGGAGCCTGCTCCTCTAGTTGAACAGGACCAAACCAGAGCAAGCTTGAGACAGAAACTTCGTCGCGAGCGAAGAACAGCTACAACGCTGGCAATCATCTGTGGCGTGTTTTTCGTGACCTGGCTCCCTCACGTGACAGGCGTACTCGTGTTCAAGTTCTGTTTCCCCTGTGATTTGGCCCCGGTGGATATAGGCCGAGTAGGTGCATTTATCAAATGCATGCAATACAGCAACAGCGTCCTTAACCCCTTTCTCTTCGCGTTTCGCGATGCCGAGATCAACAAGACTGTTACGTCGCTGGTGACTGGTTGCTGGAATTTCGTCCAACCGTACACAACCTTTCGGTCAAGTACTGCTGCAGCAACGTCGACACTAACAAGCTAAAGAAAAAATCTTCCAAGGTGCTGTAGAGAAGTGTACGTGATTCTCAGCTCTTGGGAAGGAGTAACTCCCTCTAACTTACATGCCTTTCCCATCTCTCCAGTCTTTATCCTCGAATGTACAAGAATAAAGCGGTTTCTAAGTTTTGAAATTTGAAATTTTCAGTAGCTCTTCATTCATCGATCCTCCGCGGAAATTTTTGTATGTCAGTTGGCCACTATTGAATACCATATATTACAATTCAGCTTGATAGTGAGGCCTTAAAGACACCGTGAAACAAAACACATGGATAAACACATTTATTCAGTTTCTTTGTTTATATCCTCTAAGCTTCGCTGCCAAGATGAATTTTAATATATTGAAAACCACATGATTTTTGTCGTTGTCACGGCAACCGCAAATTTCATGTAGGTCTGGCCAAAAATCACACACTTTTCAGTTTGTTTTTCTAGCTTTCTTTATCAAACTGCAGAAATTGATGAATGTTTACATTCCATAAGCGTGGCTTGATTTAGAGTTAATTTTCGATATTTCTTGACTTTTTAAGGAAATAGTAAAATCCAAGATGGCGGGTCAAATGACCTCATTTGACGTCAGCTGACGTCATAACCAACAAAAATGGTATCGTCTTGAAGAGCAAGCTAGGGCTATCTACTTAATAATTAAAATTTTGTATCACTATGCCATTTCAGGACAAAAACCCAAGGGAGGAGTTTTTTTCCACCCGCACCCAACCCCCTTGTACCACGGTGGGCGTATGACTTTGCTTGTACATCCGAAGGTTGATCCTTCCACCAACCACCTCGTACTCCGGGTGCAGCCACCGTATGCAAGGAAGAAACCTGCTTCAAACGCCTGATCTGAAGGAGGATACTGTGTTACAAAGCAGTTCTGACCGGAAGTTTAATCTGCAGAACTTGTTTACTGGGAGCAATGTTCCGCGAGGACGTTAGTATTACTAACGTTAGTATTACTAACGTCCTCGTGGAACATTGCTCCCAGTAAACAAGTTCTGGAGATTAAACTTCCTGTCAGAACTGCTTTGTAACACAGTATCCTCCTTCAGATCAGACGTTTGAAGCAGGTTTCTTCCTTGCATACGGTGGCTGCACCCGGAGTACGAGCGACAGTCATGTCAAAACTTAGCTGTCCTACCGAAACGACACAATAAAAGGCTTTTCTTTGCAGCTAACAAAAATAAAGACGATGCTTAAGTTGCTTTGGCCTCTTGTAATAGTTAACTTGAGAATTTCGGGTTTAATTTGACGAGGAACAGCATGTTTTGTTCGAAATGACACAACTTTTATCCTATCTGACGACACCCGACGAGCTATGAGCGAGTTGTCACACCGAAAGTCGGCGACCGGCGCCAAATTAGACGCTTAAAGACAAAAAATTTTTCACTTCTTCAGTACAATCTGATATGGTTTTAGAGACTGTAAATCTCTTTCCGTGAAAAGTTAATACCATCTCCAGTGAGAAAAGTTGTCTGATTTCAATGCCTTCCTTGTTAAATAGCATTATGTCAGGACAGTTTTTCCCGCCAGCTGAATCCTGATTGGTTAATTAAAATTTCCCGCGCACCAGCCGAATGCAAGGTTGTCAGATGAACTCTAAACCCCGGAGGCGGGGAGCTCCCATATAAAAAGAACGGGGGGAGGGGCTCGTCGAAATTTTGAAAAGAATCCCTTGGAGGTACCATGATCCTGTTTTGTAGGTGTGGCTTGATATTTTGCCACTGCTACGAGGTACCAATTCTAAAACAACACATTTTCTCATGTCATATGTTTTCGGCTCAATACCCTTTAAATTAAATTTACCGCAAAGGCTCCCTCTGTGAGGATGAACACCCTAAGCGGTACCAAATTAACCCGCCTTTTTAACTCCTAAAAGGTACGACGTCTGCCCCTGTACTTTTTATACGGAACGCTACGCTCCCGGCTCTTAACTAAGTTTCCCCAGTTGTAGCTTCGCTTGTAACCCCTTAAAAAGTTCGATAAGCACAGGGCGTAAGGAGTAAATCTCCATTTTCTTGTTACCATGTTTATTACATAGCTAGCTCCTTGAAAAATAAATCAAATCCCGCACTGTGACTGGCTACCCAAGTGGGCAGGACAGCTCCATCATACCCGCTCGGGACTACCTGCTATGTCTTGCAAGGAAATAGTGTCGTTATTTTTTCCTATAATATATCCTTTAATTATTGACCAAGGTTGTTTGGTCAAGATGACTGGATTGCATGTTTATAGACTGAGACGGAGTCTAGAACCTGAAACACGCAAAGGAAACTTGACCAATAGACCTAACGCCATGTCAATAATTCATATGTAATAAGTTTACATAGTTCTAAATTCAACCATTCTGAAACTAAACCTAGCTGCACTCTAACAGGTCGTGGTCATAAATATTCCTGTTCTTTGGCCATTTCAACTTTAAAAGGAAAAGAAAACAAATGGCGATTACAAACATTATCCATAGATTGTGATAAGCAGGATAAGATGTAACTTTTGGCAAAGTTAAAAAACATTCTGTACATGGTGTTCAGGGCCACCTTAAATTTTCGGAAATTTAAGGTGGCTCTGAACCCCATGTACAGAATGTTTTTAAACTTTGGCAAAAGTTACATCTCATCCTGCTTATCAATATTCTAAAATAAGAAAAAATTTCACCTTGCCGTTTTTAAAATATAAGCGCTTAAAACTGAAATTAAGGGTGTTTTTAGCAGGTCATAGTGTTGTTATGGTAACCTATTCTGTCACAAAAATAATACTTACGTGTTCACCAATGATTGGGCAGTTTTTTGATACCATGATTGTAGCATCAATTGATAAAGAGTGGTAATTATGATCCATCAAAGACTACGTCTTGGAACGTGCTGGAAACTGTTTTGAGCCACCTTAAATAGGGTATCTTTTTTGACCCTTTTGTTACTGTGTTCCTGGTGTGGTTCTTAGACAGGGTAGCTAAATTGTATCATTTAATGCTGGAGTGGGAAAACGCCAGCCTAAACTAATGTTTGGGCCTTAAAAAGGGTATCAGTTTTCGTTTTCTTAGTCCTTAAATAGGGTAAGGGTTCAAAAACCTTCGCGGCACACCCCTATCCAAACAAAGTCAAGGGGAACAAAGTCAGGTCAAATGATTGGACTTCGGTTGTTTCTTAAGTTCCGGATGGAAACGTACGATATAAAGCGCTTCCC